>PVJX010043630.1:0-13576 GCA_004027295.1 Dolichotis patagonum
ACTCAGCTGTTGTCACTGAGAGAGGCTGAGGTTCCCTTTGGGGAGCTCTTATCCTTACTTTGAGCATCACTTCCTGGCTCCAGATGTGTGTAGTTCAGTCTCCAGGAGAAGCTTGTCACACTGGTTTCCTGATTCATCGTCAGAGGAGCTCAGGACCTCAGTGTCGCTGAGGGTGGCTGTGGTACTTTTCAGGGCAGCCCTTATCCTTATTTTGAGCATTGCTGATTGGCTCCAGTGAAGAACCCTCATCCTGCTGGCACAGATCCTTCGCCTCTCAGGCATAGACTTTCTAGCTTCCACTGCTGACCTTGGGGCCTTCCCAGTGCAAATCTGTAAAACAGACTTGCATGAGTCATTGTTGTGAGCTCTAGGCCTTCATCTGGACAGGGGTGTCATTGTCATGGACTGGAGTTCTTCTGCTGGACTCATGCAGGGCATTGCTGTAGGATCCAGACTCTCAGCTGGATTCCTTGGGTCTCAGTGTGTGAACAGATTTCCTAAACTTCTTATATTTAACACTTGGGTGACTATTACAAAATAATAGTGCAAATTATGTATCCTGTATTGCCTTTTTTTCCTTGCAAACTCTTGACTACAACACCAGACTTGGAGAAGGCTTGTTTAGCAATTATCTCTTACCTCAGAACCTTATCTCTGGTGTGAGTCTTTTTATAGCCTGCAAGTCCTTGTATTCTAGTTGACCAAGCTAAGAAACAATAAAGGCTTGTTAGAACAGTTAATTATATATGGATTAATCAAAAATGTGTTTATCTCTTACATCATGGCTAAGTAAATTGTAGGATAGTGATAAAATGAAACAGTAAGCCGTACTGGTTCTTAAATAGAAGTCATTTTATTTCGCAATATATGGAAGATATTTTTAGTACTATAATTAGTGGGGTATTAATACCACTTAGCGGGTAGAATCCAGAGGTGTTGCTAAATATACTGCACTACACAGGATAGCCCCACAAGGGGAATTATCTGGCCCAGAATGTCAATGGTGTCTAACTCTAGAAACTTTCAGTTGGCTGTATCACTTACAAATTACGACCAATTTAGAGGCTTAAAATGATACAAATTTGTTATCTTAGAGTTCTGTAACTTAGAAGTCCAACAGAGAATCGCCTAGGCTGAAACCAAGGCATCAGCAAAGTGCATTCCTTTCTGGAGAGTGCAAGGGAGAATGTTTTTCTTGCTGTTTTCCCCTTTTAGGGAGCACCCACTTTTTATTATCGCATTTCGCACCTCACTGTGCTCCTTGGTTCCTGAACCACTTCCTCTGTATTCAGAGCCATTGAAGGCAGCCACAGTTTTCTCATGTCACATCTCTCTGGCTTACTGTCTACCTCCCTTTTTCACTTTTAAGAACTCTCATGCTTCCATTTGACCTCACCTAAGATATTTTCCCTGTTTTAAAGCCAGTTGATTAACAAGCTTAGTTCCATATGCATATCAATTTTTTTTGCCATGTATTATATCAGGAATCTCATGAATTAAGAGGCTGACTTCATTCAGGGCCATTATTCTGCATATCAGATCACACCCTAGTATATAGCAATGAAAACAACTGCATCATTGTAGCAGATCTCACAAACATCATGTTAAATTGTTTTATGTACATAAAGCTCAAAGACCGGCCAAAGAAAAATACAGTGATGGAATTAGAATATTGGAATATTGATCTTGTATGTGAGCTTGTGGTATGTGTGTGTGTGTGTGTGTGTGTGTGTGTGTGTGTGTTACTAAGGACAGAACACAGAAGCTTTACACTGAGTTACATTTCCAGATCCTCAGTGCTTTTTGTTTATTTTGAGGCAGGTTCTTGCTAAGTCACTGAGCTGTCCTGGCTGGACTCAAATTTGCAGTCCTCCTGCCTCTGCATCCCAGAGAACTGATATTACTTCCAGAACGTAGCAAGTGGCAGAGTCAAAAGCTTTGGTAAAAGCTTCCTAGTTGTCAGCATACTTACTGATTCCACATTTCACTGGTCAGAACCAGAAAAGCAGCTGCTTTGTTGCCATATTCTGAAGGTGATTTTCAGGGTTTATATTCATAGAAACTCACCCTATGCCCCATTTCTTTAACTCCAACATTCTGAAATTGCCTTAATCCTTGAAAACAAATCCTTTTCTGCTTAAAAATACTGGGGTAGATTATATTCTCTGCAACTGAAACTTCACCCCTATTATCTGGAATTAGCAATAGCTGAGAAAAATACTCTTCAGCAGTCTGAAGTGTAAAGAATTGCACTAATATTTTATAAGCATTATTTTTTTTAATCCTACATTAGGTATTATTACCATCTTCTAAGTGATACAGTCGAGTATCAAAGAGGTTAAGTTATTCACCCACAGCGAATCAGGAGGATGTTAAGATGTAAACCTGGATTGTCAAAGGCTATGCACTCCCTCAGCTCTGTTGCTTGGTTTCATGACTTTTTCTGAATTAGAATGTCCAATATATTTAACTCATACAAGTTTTTTTTTCAATAAATATTTAAGCTCACAGAGCACTTTGAGCTTGTTTGTTTGTTTGTTTTTCTAGTCTCTGAATTACAATGGTGTTATCAGGTCACTTAATCACAAACAATAAAATGGCTAGTTAAAGCAGAACAGTAATGTATTTAAGAATATCAACAGGCTAAAAGCTTTCCTAGGATGCTGTGGAAAAAAACGAAACAAAACAGAACAGAATTTAAAACATGGCACAGAACTGGACCATAGAGGAAATGGTGCTGACAGTCCCTACCCGACGCTAAACACTGGAAATGTGAGCTGCCTGGCACTACTGCTGCACTGATCCCTCTTCCTCTTCTGCACCAGGAACTCAGAAGCTGTCACAATAACCCATGCCATGGGGCCTCCTACATCAGGTGGCTCCTACCATTTGTGTCTGACTAGGGAGCCTGGCTGGTGTGCTTGATTATGACGTGCAGGTCACAGACCCTCGTTCAGCCTGTCTGCTGGGAAGATCGGAATGTATGTCTAATTTCCTCTCTGGAGAGGCAATGTGGACATTTTCTCCAAAAGCAAAATGACCATAGAAAGATGATAGGCAATAATGAAGTGACAACAACCATTAAAAACAAGGTTGGAGTTTTATCTCCATGTTATTTGTTACCTACATAGAGTTAATTGTTTAGTGTCCTGAATGGTTGCCAACAGTAATTAGAGGTAGACACCTCTACTTACACATTGTGAGAGTCTGCCATTGACTCCATTCTGTTTAAAACAAGCTGATAGGTCAAAAAAATTGTTTTCTTTCATGAAAAAATACGGCACAGAATACTTACCGTACTGACTGTCCATCTCACAAATGAATAAAACAAATGACCATGAGAATGCTGCTAATTTCTCAATTTTGCATAATTTCATTTTATTTTTGCATCTATACAGGCTTCTATGTGTCTGTACTTGTAATGGAATTTTTTCTACACAGGTGTTTGAGGAATCTCATGAAAATAATTGAAGAATGATGAGCTAGACATATAAATTTTAATGAATATCTCTTTTAATTGGGATAGTCATTTTATTTTCCTTCAGAACATGTGATTTTCTGTATTGATTTTACTTCATGAATATTTTCTGGGTCTTTGAAAGATCACTGTTACCTGGGTATGGTGACACGAATTGGCAAGGCCTTGTATCAGCTTCTCAAAATAAAAAGGAACTTAATCCTTGTTTAATTCCTACAACTACTAGAGAAAAAGCAAGAGACATGGAGAGAGAGAGAGAGAGAGAGAGAGAGAGAGAGAGAGAGAGAGAATAAGAGGTTATTAGTAATAAATAAAGTATATCTTTAAGATTTCAAAGTTGGTCTTCCTAGATATACAATGGCAGACAAAAAGTAGTCTTTACATCTGTGGAAAATCTATTCCTTTCTCGGCTGCTGATTCACCACAAAGTCAGGGCAACTCTCCCTTAGTCTGCTTGTTACCACCAGACTGAAATAGGCATGGTTAGTATACATCAACATACCTGCTTCTGAGGATTAAAAATGACTTGTATTTTTCAGAATTTTTATGTGCTATGTTCTTGCTTATAATATCAAATTTATGATCTTTTTAAAAGACAGGATAATATCTAGCTCTTAATGTCCATTTTTTTTATGAGACACTATAGGCCACATTTTCTAAATTAAAAAAAAAAAAAACACCAAAAAGGCAATCAGTTAATCAATTAGAAACAATTATGTGGCTGGAGATACAGCTCAGTGGCACAAGCACCTACTGTGCAAACAAAAGGTTCTGAGTTCTATTGCCAATACCAAAAAAAAAGGAAAGTAAAAAAGAAAGAAACAATTATGTGTGATGTTTCTATGATTTGTCAAGTACCATATGTGAGAATACATACAGGAAAATGTTAAATAGGCCATTGAACACAATATAGATAGATAGATAGATAGATAGATAATATAGATATGGAGATAATTATAGTAAAACATTATTAAACCACTTTGTGAGCTAGACATTAATATATAAACTCCTTACCAGTGCTGTGTCCTCTTCCCTAGTTATACTACTGCCATGGAAGGTGCACAGTAGAGTGTGAAGGTCTGGTGCATGGGTGGTAAAGGAATTACCAACAATCAAAGAATATTAAAAAGTTAAGAGTTTATTGCTACACTGCAAGAATGTATCAGACAAGTCCCAAAGTGGACCACACTGACAGGGTGAAAGGCTGAGACTGTTATATTTGGTTTAACTATGACAGTCTGGAAATGCCATTCCAGGATGCTTGCATCAGGTCGTGGAGGTTTTATCATTCACACATCCCAATTTTAAGAATACCAAGGTGTTGAAGACTAATGTAATACTGGACAGTATTATGAGTAAAAATTAGTAAAAAATACGTAAAAAACAATTATTGTTAGTGGTCAAGAGGATCTGATATACATATATATGCATATATATATATATATATATACACACACACAGAAGTATGTTTGTGTGCATGTGTGTATATATATATTTATATATATATGTTTGTGTTTGAAAGTAATTTTTTATTTTATATTGAGGTAGAACAAAAAATGTTCTTTAAAAAATATCAAGCAATTAGATGATCTAGTGATTTTTGTATAGTAGCTTTGAGGTAAAAAGTTAACATTCTACACTGACTCATGACTCAGTTGCAATATAGCCTCTAGAGAATAATGGCAAAATGCTAGGCATGGAGGTACACACTTGCCATCCCAGCACCTGAGAGGCTGAGGCAGGAGAATCACCATTGTGACCACCCTGTCCTTTCTTAGTAGCCTACTCTCACCTTACAGTGTGTACTTCTTTTCTTACTTCTAAAAATTTTAAAGTTCCCTATACTTTTGCTTGTCATTTCCAGTTCTTCATTTAGGACAACAAGAACCTCGACATAATATCTGGAAAGAGACTACTGACCTCTAGAACATAGTAACATTACTATGATTAAATATTTGAGTCAGGCTAGATTTGTAAAGAAAAGGCTTATTTCACTCACAGTTCTAGGAACTCTAGGACAAGATTCTGGCATTGGCATGGCTCAGGTGAAGTAAATATGGAGATGGCAAATGGAGTCACAGCAGCAAGAACACATATGAGAGGAAGTCTCCCATCCTGATACAGGAAACCAGAAAGTGACTAGGGTCCTGCAATTCCCTCCAAGGGCCCGTCCCCAGTTGATATAAGGATTTCCCACTGGTGCCCACTCCTTAAAGGTGCCACAACCTCCTTGTACAACCAGCCTGGCAATGACATCTCCATCACATGAACCTTTGAAGAAATGCATTTAAAATCACAGCCAAATCATAGCATGATGATATGAGATAATTTAAACTAAGAGAGCACATTCTGGTTGTGAAATAGTCATTCAGGAGATAAACCGATTAGTCTTTCTGGCACAGTAGCTAAGGGAAAACAACATTACTAACTGTAGCAGTTGGTCAGAGATCACAGAAAACTCAAACTGAAGAAATTGATTTTGCTAAGTTGCTGAATTACCGAAGCCTTTGGTTGATGATCCCTGCAAAATTTTTAAGTGAAAGAGCCCTGATCAAATAAGAGTGAGATTTTGATGACTGAAATAATAAAATCACACAGAATTTTGAAGACTTTGAGAACTCTGAACGAATGAATCTGTTTGAAATATTTTTCATCATTCCTGTCTTGGCTGAGTAGTATGTTCCTCCCTGAAAGAGCTAAAACTTCCACTAGTGCCTTATTGCTTGAGCAGGGTTTTTAAAAAGTCCTTTTTTGTTTAACCAATGAAAAGAATATCAGGGAAAAAATTTTTGTATGTAATCATGAATTTAAAGTGCCTGAGGAGTATATAAAGAAGTGGATATTGCATATGTACAGACTTAACTAGGAACATTAAATGATAATTTTGGATCAGACTAATTTTTATCTGGACAAACTCAGTAGTGTGTCTGTATTCAACATGGTAACTGCATTTAGATCTAAACATTTTCTACATTTTTTAAATTCAAAGTAGACTAAAAATAGATCTGAAATGGCAAAAAATGATCAGAAAAATCTTGGTGTAATTTGAAGTAAGATAAAATATTCTGGAAGACAAAAATGTTACATTGAATTGCTCATACTTCCAAAGTTCTCCGATTCATTCCAGGGATCTCAAACTTCACCATCTCAGTCGTTAGAAAAGATAGATTGGTAAAAATGGTTTGGAATCTTTAAAACCAACTTTGATGGTAGTTCCTTCCAGGCCAGGATTTCTAGTGGAAAATGCAGCAAGTGAACAGTACCTAATATGAGTCCATAATTTTATCAAAGATGGCAAAGACCTGCCAAAACGTTGCAGAAAGGTGCAGAAAGTTGACTAGTTAGTGCAAGTGAAGCAGAGGCTAGTAAAAGCAAACATCTTGGGATGGAAAATGTATTTCACCATTTTATATTTTAGTCTCATTAGGAATATTTAATTTATGAAACTTCTTCAAATGCAGATTTCAGTGTTACTTGTACATTTTGCTTGTCCAAAAACAAAAAATTCATGTCCAAAAACAAAAAAAATCCACCTAGCCTCCTGGGTCTCAGAGGTTCTGAACTCCCCCCAACCAGGCATAAGGCTCCAGCACCATACTCCAGGGGTGCATCCTTGCTAGCTGCACCGAGGATCTGAACTCTGCCCAGCCCAGCATCCCAGTGCACTCCATCAGGGGAATGCCAACCAACCTCAGTGGTCACAGAAGTACTGAGCCCAGCCCAGCTCAGAACCCCAGAGCCACCTATCAGGGAGCTGTGATGGATCTTAGAGAATTTGATCTCTACCCATCAGAGCACAAGGCTCCCAGTCCCATAGATCAGTGGTATGGCACAGCTAGTCACATGGCATGTCCTGGAGGTTCTGAACTCCTCCAGCCAGGAGCAAGTATCCTGCACTGTACACCTGGGATGCACTGTGGCTAGCTGCATGCTCTAGAGGCTCTGAACTCCTTCCAGCCAGACACAAGGTCCATGTGGTGCGACACTAAGGATTGTGCTATGCCTAGCTGCCTGGGACCTGGAGATTTTGAACTCCAACCAGGTGATAAGCCCTGGTGACACATTGGGGGTGCATCCCTACTAGCCATCTGGGCACCAGAGGTTCTCAACTCCACTCAGACAGGCTCTAGGCCCCAGAAACACACTCCAGGAGTCTGACCCTGTTAGCATTAAGAGGATCTAACCTCTGCCCAGCACTCAACATTCCAGAGCAACTCAGAGCAGCACATCAAGGGAGCACCCAGCCAGCCTCACAGGCCACAAAGCACAAGAAACAGGCCAAAGGTGTGCCCCAGCTGGCCACAAGGATATTGGAGGATTGAAACTCTGCCCATGCAGCATTCCAGTGCAATCCATCAGGAGGGTGTCCAAACCAGCCACATGAGTCCCAGGGGAAAATGACAAAATGAAAGAGCACTAGGCAGTCTCAGTCCTCCAGACCACTGAGAACAAACCCAAGAGACACTGAAAAAGAAGACGCTGGAAGCTGCACAACTGAACTTTCTAAAATGATAGCAAATGAAGTAAAGAAACAACTCCATGAAGTTATAGAGGAAATCAGGTCAGGTAAAAAATGAAATAGCAAACATTATGAAAGAAATGTTGTGTGTATCTAAAGAAGATCTAAATTTAAAAATAGAACATAAAGAAAATGATGGAAACCTTGAACAATATAAGACAGAATTAGAATGCATGAAATAAACTCAAAGGGATATTCAAGAAATTAAAAATTACATTGAAAGCTGGCAAAACTTCTTGAATGATGCTCATGATAGACTCTCAAACCTTGAAGACAGGATGGAAGATTATGATTATGAAAGAAAGTATCATTTAAAAACAGTAAGGAACCAGGAAACAATAATTCAACAGCTGCAAGATGATGCAAAGAGAAACAATATAAGATTGATTGGTGTCAATGAAAAAGCAAGAGTCAACAGAAATGATATATGAAGCCTATTTACAGAAATAATAGCAGAAAATTTTCCAAACATGGGAAGAGAGTCTGATAGACAGATAAATGATGCATACACAATCCCAATCAGCCATAACCAAAATAAATTTTCATCCAGACATATAATAATTAGGATATCAGAAATTTAGCATGAGAACAGAATACTAAAATATTTCAGAGCAAACAAGCAGATCACCTATGAAGGGAAGCCTATCAGAATAAAGGCAGACTTCTCAACACAAATCTTCAAGTCAAGAAGACCTTGGAGTGAAGTATTTCAGGTTCTGAAAGAAAACAACTTTCAAACTAGGTTGATGTATCTTGCAAAACTATCTTTGAAAACTGATGGAGAAATAAGATACTTCCATGACAAAGAACAACTGCAGAAATTCATGGCCACCAACCTAACACTACAAAGAGTAATGAAAGACACCCTAGATGTCTATAGATGACTATAGTCCCAAGAACAACACAAAAGGAAACCACTAAGAAGGGGGAAAAAAAACCAGAAAAAGTAGAAAACCAACAACAGAAGGTAACATGACAGTGATAAGTCAGTACTTATCAGTTATATCCATCAATGCAAATGGTCTCAACTCATCAATAAAAACAATAAACAGACTGACAGAGTGGATTAACAAACAAAATCCAACAATATGCTGTGTATAAGAAACACATTTAACTCAAAGGAAATTCATAGACTACAAGTCAAAGGATGGAAAACAATACGCCATGCAGCAGGAACCCAGAAAAAAGCAGAGGTAGCTATTTTGTTTGCATACAATGGGAACTTCAAAAGTGAACAAAAGTGATAAAGAAGGTCACTACATACTTGTTGGTAGAAAAATTCAAGAGGAAGAGATGACAATCATAAATATATATGCACCAAATATGAGAGCACCCAACTATGTAAGACAATTTATAATATACATGAAAAACCAAATAAACAATATATACAGTTATAACAGGGGACCTTGACAATCCATTGTCACAAAGAGACAGATGAATCAAACAAAAAATCAGCAAAGAAATAGGAGAACTAAATCAAACTTGTGAAAAAATGGACCTAGTAGATGGATCCAGAGTATTTCACCTAACCACATCAAAATGCACATTCTTCTTAGCTGCTCATGGGTCATTCTCTAAAATACATCACACACCAATTCACAGAACATGCTAAGTAAATACAAAGGAATTGAAATAATTCCATGCATATTATCTGACCATAGTGCAATAAAATTGGAAATTAATGACAAAAAAATCCACAAGAACCCTCGCAATACATGGAAACTAAATAACACTCTCATGAACAATCAGTGGATCACAGAAGAAATTAAAGTAGAAATAAAACAATGTCTACAATTGAATGAAAATACAAATTACCAGAACATATGGGAAAAAAATGAAAGCAGCCCTCAGAGGGAAATTTATAGCACTAAATTCCCACACTTAGAAGAATGGAAAGAACGTATATAAACAACTTAATGCTGCACCTCAAACTTCTAGAAAAAGAAGGCCAAGTCAAGCTCAAATCCCAAAAAAGGCAGGAAATTATAAAGATCCAAGCAGAAATTAGTGCAACTGAAACTAAGAAAACAATACAAAGAATTAATGAATAGAAGAGTTGGTTCTTTGAAAGAATAAATAAAATTGATAAATCCCTAGTCAACCTTATCACAAAGAGGAAAGAAAATGCTCAAATCCATGCAATAAGAAATGAAAGCAGTGAAATCACTACAGAACCTGTGGAAGTACAGAAGATCATCCATACATGCTTCAGAAACCTTTCTCTCCTCATAGATTCGATAACACAGAAGAAATGGATGGATTCCTAGAAACATATGAATTATCAAAGCTGAATCAAGAAGATTTAAAATGCCTGAATAACCTAACTTCAGTTAAAGAAATTGAAAATGGGGCTGGGCTTGGACATTTTTCAGACCTCAGTGGACCATGCCCAGTGGCCTTCTTTCAGTCCTAGAGGCTGGGGCCATGCAAGGGGAGTTTCAGCCCATTGGTGCTGCCCCAGGGAGAGTTTGAGACCATCACTCCCAGAGGTTGAGTTCCTGCCCAGCTCCCTGGAACACTGGGCTAAGCTCAGGAGGTCATGTAGGCCTGACTGGACCACATTCAGCAACCTTCATTTAGTCCCAGGAGCTGAGGGTGCAGTAGGTGATTTCCAACATGACTGGGGGAAGCTTTGGAACACCACTCAAAGCACAGAAATATAGGAAAATGACAAGATGAAAGACCAACATGCAATCTCAAACCTCCAGCCCAACCCAAGAAAGCATAGGAGCCATGTACATAGAAGAAAATATAAGCCATACACCTGAAAATACATGAACTGAAATAAAGAAGCAACTCAGGGAAGTTATAGAGAAACACAAATCAGAAATAATCTCCTAGGTAAAAGAAAAAATGATAAAAGTAGTGAAAGAAATAGTGAACTGTGTCTAAAGAAGACAAAGTTAAAAAATTAGGGGAACAAAACAAACAGATAGAATCCCTGAATGAACACTATAAGAAACAAACAATATGCATGAAGCAGATTCAAAGAGATATACAGGAAATCAAAAATTCTATTGAATGCTGTAAAAACTGCCTCAATGAAACTGAAGATAGAATTTCAGACCTCGAAGATAAGATCACAGCTAGTGAACAGGAAAGGAAAGACCTTTTAAAAATAATAAGGAATCAGGAAATAACAATTCAACAGCTGCAAGATGATGCAAAAGAAATAGAGATAAATGAAAAAGAAGAGGACAGCACAAATGATATCAAGAGGCTATTTACAGAAGTAATAGCTGAATATTTCCCTAACATGAAAATGGAAAATAACATGCAGATTAGTGAAGCATATAGAACTCCAAATAGCCATAACCAAAATAAAGCTACACCCAGACATATAATAATCACCATCCCACAAATCCACCATAAGAACAGAATACTAAAAGCTGTTAGAAAAGACAGATCACCTATAAAGGAAAAGCTATCAGAATCACAGAAGACTTCTCAACAAAAACAATGAAGTCAAGAAGAGGATGAAGTGAAGTATTTCAGATCCTAAAGGAAAATGACTTCCAACCCAGACTGACGTACCTGCAAAACTGACTTTCAAAATGGATGAAGAAGGGCCAGGGATTTAGCTCAGCAATGTAAGTGCCTACTTGGCAAACATGAGGTCTTGAGTTCAATACACAGCACCAAAAAAAAAAAAAAAGGATAAATAAGATACTTTCATGACTAAGAACAGCTGAAGAACTTCATGAACTCATGACCACCAAACCAACACTATGAAGAATATTGAAAGACATTGTAGATACACATAGGAAAAAACATTAAGCAAGGCAGGCAATTAAACAGAATGAAAAGGTACAGATACAACAGCAGAAAGATAACATGTGAACAATAAGCCAACATATGACAGTTATAATCAATAATGTAAATGACCTCAACTCACCAATCAAAAGAAACAGACTGGCAGAATGGATCAAGAAACAACATCCAACCATATGCTGTCTACAAGAAACCCATCTAACCCAAGAGGACATGCATAGACTGAAAGTCAAAGGATGGAAAACAATACTTCGTGCAACAGGAAACCAAAAAAAAGCAGGAGTAGCCATCCTGTTTGCAGACAATGTGAATTTCAAACCAAGAATTATCCAAAGAGATAAAGAAGGTAACTACATACTAGTTAGGGGAAAACTTCAAGAGGTAGAGATAATAATCTTAAATATATATGCACCAAATTCCAGAGCACCCAGCTATATAAAGCAAATACTAACAGAAATGAGAAGTCAAAGAAGCAATAACACAATTATAACATGAGATTTTAACACACCATTGACACAAAGGAAGAGATCAACTAGACAGAAAGTCAGCAAAGACACATAAGAGAACTGAATCACACCTGTGAAAAATTGGACTTGATAGACGTATACAGAGTGTTCCATCCAACAAAATCAGAATATACCTTCTTCTCAGCAGTACATGGGACATTCTCTAAAATAGACCATATACTAGCCCACAGAACATATTTAAGTAAATGCAAAAGAATTGAAATTATCCCATGCATGTTATCAGATCATAGTGCCATGAAACTAGAAATTAACAATAAAAGCAACTGCAAAAACCTCACAAACACATGAAAACTGAGTAATACACTCTTGGGCAATCAGTGGGTCACAGAGGAAATTAAAGCAGAAATTAAACAATATCTACAAGCAAATGAAAATATAGACACAACTTTGTGTTTGTATTTGTGGGATGCAATGAAAGCAGTCCTCAGAGGAAAATTTATTGCATTGACTTCCCACATCAGGAAGACAGAACAAACACAAATAAAGAATCTGATGCTACAACTCAAACATCTAGAAAAAGAAGAGCAAGCCAAACCCAAAGCCAAAAGAATGAAGGAAATTATAAAGATCAGAGCAGAGATTAATGCAACAGAGACTAAGAAAACAGTACAAAGAATCAATGAATCAAAGAGTTGGTTCTTTGAAAGAATAAATAAAATTGATAAGCCCCTGGCCAACCTTACTTTAAAAAGGAAAGAAAAAACTCAAATTCATGCAAGAAGGAATGAAAAAGGTGAAATTACTACAGACTCAGTGGAAATACAGAAGATCATCAACACCCATTTTGAGAACCTCTACTCTCATAGGTTTGATACATTGAAGAAATAGACAGATTCCTAGATACATATGAACTACCAAAGCTGGATCAGGAAGATGTAAAACTGCTGAATAACCCAATTTCTATTACTGAAATTGAAAATGTAATTAATTCTTTGCCAACAAAGAAGAGTCCAGGCCCAGATGTATTAATTGCAGAAGTCTACAAGAAATACAAAGAAGACTTAATTCCAACACTCCTCAAACTCTTCAATGAAATTGAAAGGGAAGCAATTCTTCCTAAGTCATTCCTGGAATCAAATATCACTATAGTACCAAAACCAGAGAAAGACCCAACTAAAAATGAGAACTATAGGCCAATCTCCCTCACAACATAGATGCAAAATTCTGAATAAAATATTGGCAAACAGGATGCAGCAAATCATCATGAAGATTATACACCATGACTAAGCAAGATTCATCCCAGGAATGCAGGGATGGTTCAACATATGCAAATCAATAAAT
>PVJX010043631.1:0-13585 GCA_004027295.1 Dolichotis patagonum
ACACTGATATTGAAAACAGTTTTATGTGCTATAACTTATTTCACTTACTGTTAATAAATCAACTATCATCATTTATAAATATATTGTGGTAATTGTAATTATAGCTGATTTATAATTTTTAATCTACAGAATTAGAATAACCCTCTAGTAGATTGCATATGACTAAAAATTTTTCTGTATCGCTTCTATCCAGGAAAAATTTTTCCATATCTCTTGAATCTGAGCTATCTTTATGCATTGACCAAAATAATTTCATATAAATGATGGGTAAGTTATGAACTTTGGCCTTAAAATGCTTTGTAGTTTCAATTTTGAAAACCTTGGAAGGCTGCCTTGAAATCACAATATAGTTTGATATTTCCTTATAGTTAGAGTAAAAACTCACTTAAAGTTGTTAACAGTCAGCCCTATCTGCCAGAAAAGAGTGGAGTATTCCTGGATAACCCACTCTCCAGACAGATGGAACCACATGGAAGAATCAAGAAAAAACATTCAAGGAATGATATAATCAAAAACATGGTTCCAAAGATGAAATAAAACATTGTTCTATTAAAATACAACTCTACGGTAGTTAGTGGTGTAAGGTATAGATGACATATACCCTAACTCTAAAAATAAGGAAGATTTTATTTTACTAAATTCAAATAATGTTTGAGGTTTACTTATCACCCTGAGTGGAATCCAGGCAATCTAATTCATATTCTGTATTCCTAGAGTTTATCTGAGATTACTAATGATGATTTAGTCCTGTGTAGTGGCAGATATCTAATATCATATTCATGGCTTTATTAAAGCTGCGATTCCATGAGAATAAATGTTGAGTGCTGAGATTTTTGTAACATTAAGCTGTTGTATAATTGGTTTTTGCTTTTCACTTCAATATGCTGTTTTCACTGATTGGCTTTTTGTTTGTTTGTTTTTGCCTTTTTGAGACAGTTTCGTTATGCAGTTCAGTAAGCACTGAACTCTCTTTGTAGCACAGGCTGGCGTCACACTGGTGGAAACCTCCTGCCTCAAACCCCCAAGTGCTAGGAGAACATATCCGGCTCACTGATTGGCTTAAGTGCAGTGATGGAAGTTTCAATTGTGCGTATCATATTCATGAACAAATTCCTCATGCGTTCCACAGACGCTGTCCTTTAACTGTTTAAGTTCATGGTATTTATTTAATAGCCAGGAAGTAGGCAAGAGTGAAAATGTAACATTTTCACCGATGATATGAATATTCCTAGTACTTATAATTTGTAATAAATATTATATATGTCATTTCAGATCATTGAACTTATTGAAAACATCATGAAAGTCATTTAAAAATCTAGAAATAATACTTCAGCCATAGGAGTATACAAACAACACAGAATTCTTTTTCCTTTTGTTACTTGAGGGAATACTTGAAACAAACAAATCATCAAAAACATCATACACCACGACCAAGTAGGCTTCATCTCAGGGTTGAAAGGACAGTTGAACCTATGCAAATCAGTAAATATTATACACAACTTACACTGAAGCAATAACCAAAGCTACATGATCATATTCATAGATGCATGAAAATGCATTTGACAAAATATAACACCCATTTGTGACTCTAAAAAATCCCTAAAGAAAATAGGTGTAGAATGGCCTTATAGGAGTCTTATAAAAACTGTTTATCACAAATCAACAGCCAGACGTTTTTCTCTCCAAAACTAGGAACAACATAATCATGCCGTCAACACTTGAGTACAACATGGTATTCAAAACATTAGGCAAAGAAATCAAGCAAGAGGAAGAAATAAAGAAATATGTATAGGAAGGAACACATCAAATAATCATTAGTATTTACAGATGATATGATCCTGTACATAATAAACCTAAAAATTCTATTAAAAGACTCCTAAAATTCATAAACAAATTCAGCTGGATACTAATCAAAATACATTTGTCAATATTGTTCTTGTACCCTGATCATGAAACTTTGCATATGTACATATGGTTGAATATGCCCATAAAAGCTTTTAATTCTTTTTTATTACCTCTTCTCTGCCTGCCCACCACCAATCTCCATCCATCCTTTGGTATCTTTTCATTTGCAAAGTATCTATCTTAATCTGCCATAAGAATTATTGTTCTGATTATTATATTAAAGAATAATTTTTGAAGCATAAAGTATATGAGTGCCTTCATGTTTAATGGAATAATTCTACTACTAGTACACATGAGTTATGACCTTATGTGACATATAATTTTTAGTTGTAGTTTTTCCTGAAAACATCAAAATTTCATTCTTGCACATTATAATATGCATGTTTTTCTCACCAACTAACAAGTTTATTTTGTTCCTTTTTATATTAACTGAAAATGTGTATAATTATTTAGTAAGCAGTTTATTTGAAATTTCTTGAAGAAATCTAAGTTGTACATTATTTTTAATACAAGTATATTTGTATTATTTTAATATTTTCTATTTTTCATATCTTTATGTCTCACATCTAGTTATCCCTCAAACCCTCACATCCTCTTTAGTGGGCTTTTAGAGCTGGCTGGCTCTGGAGTTTATGATACTGGACTGATGGGTGTGTAGTACTAAGTTAGTCCAGTGACTGGGAATTAGTATAGTGCTGGGTGCCACAACCAACAAGGCTGACAACCGAGGTGAAATAAAAGGGACAGGCCTGCTGGATACTGGCCGCTTCAGTGCCTTCCGCCTGCCACATCATGAAGTTTCTCCTTTGTGATACACCTTTGCTATACTGTCCTTCAGAGGAAGGGAGAGGAAGGAGAGAGAGGAAGAATGAAAAGGGAGAGGGAATGAGAGAGAAACAGTCAGAAGCAAAACTCAAGAGGCCAGTCACACAGTCCACAGCCACGCCCCAGTGACCTCCATTGTCCAGCTATGCCAATTGAGCCAATGAGGTTAAAATCTAACAACAAACTAAACTCTTGATGAAATTACAAAGTCATTTTCCAACCTTTTCCCAAACTCTCACTTGTGAAATTGCTTCACTGAGGACCAAGGCCCAGGACCTGAATCTGGGGGAGACACTATCTGTAAATAGCAGCGGTTGGGTCCAGCTTTCTGAGTTCGACTGTTGCCTCTGGGAAATAAATCGTCCCATAAGGCACATGAAATTCCTCTTTTGAACAAATATTGCCAAATATAAGTTAGTTTAGAATTTGTTCTAACTTGGGAAACTGTTATTCAGCTGTTAATTTCTTTGTGTCACTGTAGGACACGATCTTCTGTTTCTGCTCTGAATGTAATTGTTTCTTTAATACCACCATTTAGTACTATCTCAGCAGTTACTGGAGATACATTTTCCCAGACAGCTAGTCATCTCTGTTGCTTTTTATTTGTTAATTCTCCCTAATCCTTCCCAGACTTGATCAATCCTTTACAAGTGTTTCTCTACAGTTCACATTCTTGATTCCACCATCTGGTTCCACAAAGAACCCTTACAGATTCCAGTGAAATGCATCCTTTAGGTACCTCTGTGCTGAACAGTGGTTTAGTCAGTAAATGCAGTACAACTTGATAAAGTACCTAACCATTCTGAAATTTTACTTCCTAGTGTATGAAGTAAAACTACGATGCAGTTTACGTCACAGGATTATTCACATGTTTAAACGAAATGAATTTACAGTCTGTGGTACTGTGAATAGTGTGTGCTGTGCCTCCGGGTCGCTGCACACTTTCTGCACAGACTCTCACGCAGATTCAGTGGCCATCAGTGTGCTGGTACCATGGTTTTCAAAAAGATTTACTCAGAGATGAAATCAGTTTTACGTGGTGCAGGACATAGTGTCAGACAATTTCTTCATCTCACACAGTTACTGTTCGGAGTCTACAGTCAAAACTCTGATTGTATACGCACTTTCTTAATGAACTATGCCATAATTTTGCCGTCAGAAATCTTAAAGAGGATGCTCTCTATGAAACATCTCAATCTGCCAATCCTACATGTTCCATTTCCTGAATCTTAGATTAACCATTCTCCTTTATATTCTCATTTGTTTATCATTAGGTGAAGGTTTCATTATCTTAATTATACTGTTAAGTTGTACTTTACCTATCTGTGCCTCTTTCCTCCAGCCTTACCAGAGAAATTTTCACATGAACAAAACAGAAATATTTTGTAGTGTGGAACACAATGCAACTTGTAAAGGAAAGCCGTGAGGGCGTCTGTTTGTCTCCAGGATAAGGTCTAAACTCGTGATGTCCATTGTCTCCAGTGTTTCCTGTAATTTGAAGTTTTTTAAAGAAAATAACATGCAAGTCCCTATGCGTAAGAAGTTCTGAGTACCACAGACACCTCCCCATCAGTTGAATGTGCTTGTTTGACAAATGTGTGTTAAATACTTACTCTTCCCTAACACTCAATTCAACTATCAGTTCTGCAATTAGTTTTGGGAGTTTTTTCTGCTCCTTTGACATGTTGGCATAAAATATCATGTTTTATTTTACATTTTTCTTCATTGAGGAAATATCCAGAGAGGCTTTATTAACTTGATTTTGACCTGCACGTTTCTTCATTTCTTCCTGTCTTGTGCTGGAATGTTCAGGTGAAATTTATACAGCAAGATATTATGGATAACTGGAATTTATAGGATGTGAATAAGGAGGAATTTAATTTCAGTTTTCGTATCAGATTTGTCTTTATCAGTGTGGACTCATTTTCAGCATGAAGATGTAAAAAGCTGAGTAAATGCAGAAGTAAATTTAGCAGCACTTGCCCGTGGATTAGATTCAGGCTGTGAAGAGAAGAGAATGATTAAGAGCAAATACTGGATTTGTGGTATGATTATAAGAGAAGATGGTATTTATATATCCTAAGCATGAGGAAAATGGAGCATGAATATATTATAAATCACATAAAGCCAGTATTCCTTTTGGATTACTTTTCGTTTAGTTTGTCATATAACTCCTTTTTGTTTCTGTGACTCTAAAATATTTCTGATCTATTTCTAATTCTCATAAGCTTTGGTTTTATGTAAAGGAATTTCTATTTGCCATTTAAATTCTTTGCTTCTTAAATATCAATACACAGCTCAAAACCATTTTAAAATGTAGATTTTACTTCAATAGTCAGACATACATCTGAAATTCTACACGTGCTATGGGATTCCAGGTAAGACTTTTGGGATTCAGGTAAGTCAAATGTGTTGTGATAAAATAGTATTACTTCTAAATGCAGTAATCCATTGACCTATTTACCAAGGCGGTGTGTCTTCAGTATTATGCATGGTGTCTAGTTGTAGAATTCTTTCTTACTGACAAAAATAGTTTTAATAAAAGTACTTGGTGCCCAACCACACGGGTAACAGAAATGAATCAAACCAAGTCGCAGTACCTCATGGGGCCATCTCGACATGTCATTCTACATTCCCATGAAAAGAGCATTGGGTGACAGCTACCATGTTCTGTCTGATCAAAATTGGATTAACCCTCACCACTGCCAGCAAGAGGCTGAGCTGCCACGGTGCTGTGCATCAGTATTCTGCTGCCCCAAGTCCTGAGATGCTGATGATAAATGGGCCTTACAATTCCTGGGACTTGATGCCGCCTCATACAGCCCCACAGAGCCGGAATTTCCCTTTGCGCTATTGTCCCAGGATTCAGAGCCATGACCGGATGGGGACTAATTCCTCAAGGCGTGAGTGGACACTGTCCTGCTAATTTTAGATCCTGAAGTGCAGCAGGCCTCTGGTGTCGGATACTCCACAGCACTCCTTCCTTCCCAACATCGTAGCAGTCCTGTGATCAGACCAGAAGCACAGCTTTATCTTTGTCGTCTGAACTAAGCAACTAAGGTGTGACTTAGATCACAGACTAGGGATGTGACTGTAACTCTTAAACAAAGAGATGCTAAAGTTAACATGCAAATTATTATATAGTTATTTTATATATGTAACACAAAGGTAAAAAGGTAAAACATTTAAATATAGGACTACAGTTTGTTAAAGTATACACCATGCAAAAACTTAAAATGACCTAAAATATACATTTTTCACAAGAATAAATGTTCAGAAATTTCTATGTAACTAAATTAGAGTTATTTGCAGTTTAAAATGGATTATTATGACTATACAATCATGTGCTATATAGCTATGCAATCCGATGACCTGCCTTATAATAGTCAGAAAGCAAAAACTATGATAAAAAGAAAGCTACAGAAGTCAAAGCAGAGAACCACAAAAAATCACAGTATTAAAGCTGGGAATAGAGTTCAGCAGCACAGGACCTGCCTGACAAGCACGAGGTCCTGAGTTTGACTCCCGATATCAAAGGAAACAAAATCACAGTATAATACATACAGACAAAAAAAAAAAAACAATAAAAAGCAAAGTAAAAAAGAAAACAAACAATTAACAAAATATAACTGTTATTTACCTAATTAGAAAATCTTGACTATAAGTAAATTCAATTTGAAAAGAAAAACAGAGTGTCTGAGTAGAAGAAATTTTAAAAAGCTCCAACTGCTAGCACTATATGGCATTTAAATTACACTCATGTTAGCTTTAAAAATATCTAGACTTCAAGTAAAAGTATTGAACTACTAATATCAAACATTGTTAATTAAAACATGGCAGGTATGGCTACACAAAATAAAATTTGAATCAAAAACTATCACAAGGGACAAAGAATTATCATTATTTACTGATAATTTCTCTAGTATAAGACATTTACAATTATATAAACAACAGATGACAGCAATATATAAGCCACATATTAAGGAAACGGAGATATACATAACAATTTCACCGAAGTAGGCGAGCTCAATAACCCACTTCCACCAATATGTTAGAGACAGAAAATAATGAAACCAAGTACAGGGAAACTGGACTTGAAGTCAATCAAATAGACCCAATAGACACATATAAAACTGTTTTTCTTTCATCTAGTATTAGTTTAAGATACATGTGGAATATTCTCCGAACTGTACATATGATAGATCATCAGTGACTTAACTAATTTTAAAAAGATTAACAATTTATCTAGTATTGTTTCTGACCACAACAGTAATGGAAGCGAGAAAACAAAATGGATAGGTTTTGTAAAATATATAATTACAAAAAATCAGGCAATATGCTCTTGATCAATCAATGGGTTAAATAAAATTAAAAGAGAAATTGGAAAAATATCATAAGTAATAATGGGACTACAATATATACAAATATGTTGAGTGGAGCAGACAATACTTTAATATAGATGTTGATAGTGATAAATGCTTACATTAAAAGTAGATAATATCTCTAATAATTAGCCTAAAGCTGCACATCAAATAACTAGAAAAATAATACAATTTTAATCCAGGATTAACAGAAAGAAGGAAATAAAATAGATTAAAGCAACAACAAATGAAGTAGAAAGCAGAACATAAAATCAATACAGCTAAAAGTTAATCTAAATAAAAAGCAAAGTTAACAGACTATAGGCTATATTAAATAACAAGAGAGAAGATGAAAATAAGTTACAGGAGAAATTAAATTGTTACTAATCCTCACAAGTGAATACATTATTATTGGACAATTAGGAACTTGAATGTCAAAAAAATTGACAACAAAGGTACAATAGATTTGTGTTATAATACTTGGCAAGGTTGTGTTTCTCTATAAAAAACACCAAAATTAAAATTGTAAGAAATACAAACCTGGGAAGTCACATGAATAAAATTATCAAAATATTAATTAAAACTATTTCCAGTAAGATAAATTGGAATAAAATATTTCTCAGCTGAATTCTATCAAATATACAAATAAAGATACATGCTAATGTTTGAAAAAAAGTCTTTCAACAGAATTGAATTTGATGGCATACTATGGAACACATTATTTTGGACAGTGTCACTGATATCTAAAACACACCTTAAAAAATAAAACTATAGCTCAGTATTAGTAATGCACATTGAGACAAAAATTGTCAATAAAAGATTATCAAACCGAGTTTAACAAACTTTCATGATCAAAGGAGATGTATTTCCAACAAAGAAGATGCAGAATATATTTAATTAATACAGCACATCTACAGATAGGAAAACATAAACCACACAGTCATATTAATTCAGAAAGATGATTTAACAAAGTTCAAAACTTTTCTCAATTACAAACTCTCAATAAACTAGACATAGATAAAAAAAAACTTTTACAATACAATGAGGCACATAAAAATCTTATAGCTGACATTCTAATTAACAGAGAAAACTGAAATGCTTCCTTCTAATAGCCACTATAAAGAGAGGGTGCACAGTTTTCCACTTGTTTCAACATAATACTGAAAATGCCAACAAGAGAAATCATACAAGAAAAAATAAATCAAATGAAAATATGATATAAAATTTTCTTTATATTTGGGTGTCATGATCCTATATGTAGAAAGACTGAAAGAAAAAACCTGAGTTATAAAATATAAATGAATTCAATAAAGGCATAGGAAGAAAAAGTCAGTCCTATTTCTTTAAACAAGTGACAACTGAATCAAAAAAATCAAGAACACAATGCCATTGATAAAAGTACAAAAATAAATACTTTAATAACTTTCAAAATATGCATGGATAAATAGAATATTGTGTATATTCACCATGCAATGTGTTTCAATCATCCAGTGAGAGAAATCTCATGTGAAATTAAGTTGATGAAATTGGAGAAGAGCGTCAGTGAAAGTACAGAAACACAGATTGATAAGTTATATCAGTTTTTCCTCAGATGTGGAAGTTTTAAAAAGTCAGACTGAATGTAGAATAGTGGTCGCTAGTGAGAAGGTGATAAGGGAGCCTAGTTTTAATTGATGCATGCAGCTTTCCTGTATCAAAATATCACAGTGATATGCGCATTGTACATTAATCTGTGTAATTAATATACATTAATACAAAGAAAATATGTGTTAAACACAACCATGTTTTAATTTAACGAAGGGGGTGAAAAAATTTCTCACTAAAATTACTAAACAGTGAGGAAAGATTAAAGGCACAAACAAATGAAAAAAATGCCTCAGTTTTATAGAAAGGAATAAATTGCATTAAAATGAGTATACCATGCAATGCTATATTCAGATTCAAATTTTCAATTTAGAACTGGAATATAAAGTAATAAAAATTTTATATAAAACCACGGAAGACCCTGAATAGGCAAAGCGATACACAAAAGTGCAGCAGCCTCTCATCTGATGTATTTCTAAAGGAAATTGAATCTGGTTTTCAGAGATAGGAGTATTTCTATGCTCACGGCACTACTGTTCACAGGAAGTAAGGAGTGAAAACAACTATCGATAACTGCTAATGAGTAAAGCAATTCCAGTGTCTGTACAATGGAATGGTAATCAGCCTAAAGAGAGAAAGCGATCTTGCTCTTTCACACAAAATACATGAACCAGGAGGACATTATGCTCCAAGAAAATAGTTTACACACAGAAATTCACTACATAATGTGACTGACTTGGAGAATCCACAAAATAAAAAACGTGAGTACACAAAATCGGAGAACAGACCAGTTGTTCTCAGAATATGAGGAGAAAAATAAAAGGAAAAACACAGGTCACGTGATACAAAGTAGCAGAAGTGTAGGGTTAGCAAGACTAGAGCCCCAATATACCACATGGGTCAGCTAATGATATTGTACTGGGGACTGTTAATAACTAATTACATTTTAACTGTTCTTGCCACACACACAGACAATAAGTGAGATGATATGTATGCCAATTTTCATCACTATAATTATCATTCTATTCTCTATATTTTGTAACTTCTGGTTACTCTACCAGTTAAACTTATTTTAAAAATAATCATTTTAGGGCTCTAGATTTAGCTCAGTAGCAGAAGCGCCTGGCTGGCAAGTGCGAGGTCGTAAATTCAATCCCTGGTACAAAAAAACCAAACAAACAAAAAACAGAAACAAATAATTTTGGGCAGCAGATTAGAGACCGTGGACTACATTATAACTCTTAAATTCTCCACAATTATTACCAGCATAATTATCTGTGCCTGTTAAACAGCCTGGATTAAATTAATTTAAAGGTATTTCCTCAAATGTATCAACTTGAACACAGATATTCATTTGAAAAAGTACCAGATGATGTGGAGGTATATTTGCCAATAACTTCTGCTTAATAGAAAAATTATTAAAAGCTATTTAAATGTCTATATTGAATAATATTTTAAAAAGATAAACTGATGACATAAAGGCCTGCCTCACTGGGGATGGATAACAAGAGGCTCTATCTAACTCTGTGAGTGCAAAGAAGAGAAATCAACAACTATAAAACATTTTATTTAAACATTTAGCGAAGTGAACGAGCATTATCCTTTATTTTTGTGTTTTGTGTTGCCCACTGAATGTCTTGTTTAGCGCTTACACCACCTAAAGTAGGTGTTACTATCGTCATGCTGCAAATTGCTACCTGAGACAGACTTAGAAGGGGTGGAGGCCACACTGTAACCCCAGTGTACTTGATTTCAGAAAAACATATTTCCTCTATTCTTAATCTTTGTCTTTCCTTTCACTTATATTTGTCATATTTTATAGATATGCCACGTAATAAAAATACATGAAGTTAAAAGAAAGGTAAATGGAAATTTAAAGATCTTGAACTTTGTTTACCATTACTGGGAGTGTATTTACTTTATGCAGTTCTGTGCATCTCTTTCCTACTCATCAGTCTGAATCTGTGTTAGCTTCCTAGGTAAACAGAGGGAGGACAAAAAATCTATCCTTATAAGGTATTTAAAATACTTAATTACATATGAATATTAAGGTCTGTAATATAAGACCATGTTTTCATAGAAATTAGTAGTGCGATTATTTTGTTACTAAAAGCATTAGATGACCACAAATACATGTTTGTGTTTTTGTATCTATGGTTCATTCTCTACAATAGTAACTTGGTATGTTTTAATATTTTGCACTTTTATGATAATAATAAAATAGGAATCTGACATAGGTATTCTAAAATAATTCACTGAAAATTTTGTGACAGCTTATATCTCTCCCAATTTGTAACAGTTTCTGTTCATAATCATATTTCTGCAGGGACTTACATATTGTTTGGTTTATTTTGTTGTTATCTACATTCTCCTAAATCAAAATTATTACATAAAAAGAACATTTTAAAAATAATAATTATGAGATTATACTTGCTGCAGTACAACTAAATAATTCAATATCCTACTTGTGAAAATAAAATAATAAAATTTTTTAGAGTGATTGACAAATGATTTTGGCAGTTTGTTTTTAAGGATTATACTGTATTCTACCAATATGTTCTGAATCACAATATTCATGACACCAATGAAAAATGCCAAATAAACCTGTTGATAATTACAGTTTCTTTCACATTTTTATTTTATACACATAAATAGACATATATGTATGTGTGCATAGATATGTATGTATATAAAAGTAGATTCATACGTGTATTCTATCTTTAAGCACATAATTGGTTTTATATGTTCTCTTCCTATGTCTTTTTTTTTTTTTTTTTTTTTGGTACCAGGGATTGAGCTCACAACCTCGTGCTTGTCAGGCAGGCGCTTATGCCGCTGAGCTAAATCTCCAGCCCTCTAACTTTGTTTTCTGCAAGCTTCGTCTCTGCTCTGCCCATTTGAGACATCAGCTAACTGATTTGCACTCTTTGCATGTTATTGAAAATTCCATTCTCAGTGTGTTTACTGAGACTCTTCATATCAATTAAACTGTGTATACTTTATGATTTTCTGATCGCTTAGACACATGTGTTTATGATTTATAGAGAACCTGTTCTCTTATACATTCCACAATCTCACCTCTCTAAAAAATACACACTATTTTAACAACTATAAGAAAAATAACAGCCTTAATAAAGTATCTCCTAGCCGTGGGTACAGCTCAGCGGCACAGTGCCTGCTTGGCAAGCGCGAGGTGGTGAATTCAACCCCCGGTGTCTAAATAAACAAACAAACAAACAAACAAACAAAATATCTGCTTAACTTTAGTAAAAATAGTGAATAAATTTAAAAATATACAGCCCTGTAATACATTATATAGAAAGATAAATTGCATTTTAAATACACCTTCCCAACCATGCTCGTCCCTTACTTAAAAGATAAGTTAGAACCAATCGATCAGCTTGACAATCACTTTCTTGGCAGCAAAATGTTACTATTAATGATCAGCATATTATTCATGCATTCCATCAAACAGTTTTACACTCCTAAAATAGTACCTCAGTTTCCATTAAATGTGGTCATTTCACAAGGAAATGTTGACACATGGATAACATAAAGCCAAGGTAATATACCCCGGTAAGATTTGCAGGTGAACATATGAAAAAAATGTTTGTCAGATAACTTCATGCATGGGCACATACAGTCATGCAAAGCTACAATTGAGATAACCATACGGAGAAGAAATGCATTTATAAGCTAGAATTATATTTAAAATGACTTGACATTTTCTAATGGTCACAAAAATGAGCCTTGTAACAATGATCTGGAATTTTGGATCTGAAGGAAAGATAGTTATCCAAAAGAAAGGTGTACAGCTGAAACTAACAGAGTAAATTTGGAGGAAGCATGGATAACACATTATGGAAGATGAAAGACAAGGAGATTGGAAAGGAAAAAAAGTTAAATGTGAAAACAAATGAAAGGAAATTAGTCAAATAAATAGGAAGCGATCAGTCTTCGCAAGGACTTTTGGAAAACACTGAGGATTCAGAGTAGAAACTGAGGCACAAGTTCTTTAAACTTTTGGTTCTGATAGAAACCTGGATGAAAAATGATTGACTTTATTTTTAGAAAAGTATTAAGCTGGCTGCAGAATAGAGAGAGATGGTAAGAGATGCAAAGATGTGAGTTAGGAGGTTGATTGTAATAGGCAAGTTGCTGAAATACATCTTTGATCTTAGTGATAAAATGTTCATTCATTCGCTGCATGTTTGTGAATGTTGCTTGAGTAGCAGAGGTGGACAGAGGTGCATGGAAATAAGCACTTATAGTAAAGCGATAAGTAATTTACCCTAAAATAAGAGAAATGACTATTTTGGCAACAAAAGAGAGAGGGTCACTGAGAGGAAGCGAATTTTATATAGGCTGTGAGGAGCCCTGTCTGATGAAATAGTGTTCGAACAAGAAGGTACATAAATACAGACTGCCTCATGTAACATGGTGAGAAAAATATTCTTTAGAACAAAATAGAAACTGTATGTGCAAAATCTGGCATAAAGGCAAATGTATGAGACTAAATAAGAGGGCAATTGAAAAAGTATGATATGGATAATAGTAAAGAACGTAGAAGGTATCATTGCAAGATCAATATATTGATGTAAAGATACCATTGTGTATATTTGTTTAGCAAATTTACTTCAGTCAATCTATTTTAACCATACTGGAGTTTACATTTGTATAAATTTGGGTTGGTGCCACAAAAATATTTCCAAAAAAACTCCAAATGAATGAATAAAAAATTGAAAATAAAACCACAGAGTTCAGATAAAGTCATGTGACAAATAGATCTCTGTACAACTTGTAGTTGTGACAAATTTGACAATTAAATCCTCAGTTGTAACTTTTTCACAATAGTTCAGTGAACATGATAGTAACTAATTTATAGCACTGAGGTGAATAACATGATTTTG
>PVJX010043632.1:0-13590 GCA_004027295.1 Dolichotis patagonum
AAAAATAAATAAATAAATAATTGCGCAGCACACACTTGCATGTGGCCGACAAGAGGCAGTCTCAGCAGTCGGCAGGGTCCACTCGGAAGTGCTCTGACAGCCGCAGCCTGTCTTGCCCAGTACTTTGCTTTAATGTGCCTCTGCAGGCAAGTGCTACAAAGGTAAGATCCTCCTTGGAGTCAGCCCAGGAAACCAGCAGGCCTCCTAACCCCGGGTTGCACCAAGGCCTGCAGAGAGGCGGACATGTGGTCCATGGGGCCTCTGCGTTTGTCCCAACGACGTGCACGGAAGCCAGACCCCCGAGTCTCGGCTTCAGAGTTCCCTTTCCAGTAACTTGCACCGTGATTGTTGAGTAGCCACAATTCTCATCGATAAAATCTCCCTTCAGAAATCCACGATACTGACTAATAGATTATTCATGATCGATCAGCCTGCAGATAGCAGACATGCTTGGGGACTACGGGGTTAGAATGCCCGCTGCCCAGCCTGGACTGCGTCTTCTCGATTAGACCGTTGGACAGGCTCGGTGTTTCTGTCCCCTCCAAACTCCTATGTTGAACTCCTGTGTCTGTGCTGTTAAACGGTGCTGAGGTCACGGACGGGGTGATGGGATTAGTACCCTTGTAAAAGGGACCCTGAGAGTTAGTTCTGTTGCCCTTCTTACTCTAGGCGAGGTTGTGCATCATAGCTTTCATCGGAACCGTACCATGCTGGCCCTCAGATTTTAGTCTCCAGAACATGAGAAATCACTGTTTTAAACCACGGCTGATAGTGTTTTGTTATTATACTCTGAGCCAGGCAAGCTACACTGTTTATACAACCTTTCGGATAGGTTGCTTAAATCATACCCAGAGAGGCTGCCCACTTTGAGACTTTTTTTTGTCTTTTTGAGACAAGGTCTCACTATGCAGTTCAGTCTGGGCTTGAGCTCACTTTGTAGCCCAGGCTAGTTTCACACTTGCAACGAGCCTCCTGCCTCCGCCTCCTGAGTGCTGGGATTACAGGCATGTGCCACCACTCCCAGTTGAGACATTTTAAAGAAAATTGCAGACCTTTAACTGTGGCTTTCTCTGACTTTTGTGCTACTCTTGCATGCAAAAGCAATGCTCTGCCACTCCCAAACCTGGGGTTTGGAGCCAAGAGATCACCCCAAGATGTCTCCAGGTATTACAGAGTCACCAATCCTTCTGCCTCAGCCTCCCAAGTGTTTCGGCTACTGGTGTGAGGCAGCATGCGTGACTATGTTGCTTTTGAGACATCACCTCTCCAGTTTGTTCCCGTTCCCCAGAGGCCCAGCAACATCTGTGTTCTTTCATTTCTCCTCCAAACTCCCTTCGTCCCCACTTAGCCCTGAGAATATCTCTGGTAGAGAAGCAGAAGGCATGGTCATCTTCTCTCACTCTCTCTCTCTCTCTCTCTCTCTCTCTCTCTGGCTTTTTGTGGTTACCCTCCTCTAAGATAAACAAAAAAATAAGGAAGACTCAAAAGTGTGAGAGATATATATACCAAAGAAAGACACTGACCAATATGTCATGCAACCTTATTCTTCTGAGAGAGGCAATTGGGGTGTAGTCAGCAAGGTTGACAAGTGTGAGTGATCCTCAATCACAGCGTCTGAGACCTGGGCCCGGAAACAGTTCCCACACCCCTGTCCCGGGGGGCAAATCAGAAAGTGCTGTCTTCTGCCAGTCTGGAGATTAGATCGGAGAAGAAAGTAGCCTACTAGGCATGGTGGCACCTGCCTGTAATCCCTGCACTTGGGAGACTGAGGCAGGAGGATCCCCACCAGCCCAAGGCCAACCTGGGCTGCAAAGTGAGTTCAAGGCCAGTCTGAACTGCACAGTGAAACCCTGTCTGAAAAAGACAAAAAGACAAAAAAAAAAAGTATAAGTCAAGAACAAGACAAGCATGGCTTGCTATCACCACTCTTCTTCAGTCTAGTAATCAAAATATTAGCCAGGCCAGGGATATAACTCAGTGGCTTAAGTGCCTGCCCGGAAGCACAGGTCCTGAGCTTGATTCCCACTACCAAAAAATGTGTTCCCAAATATTAGCCAGAGCAATTAGACAAGAGAAAGACACAGAAGGGACATGGATAGGGAAAGTTAAAGTTATCACTCTATACAGGTGACATGATCCTCCACATGGAAGATCTCAAAAACTCTGCCAAACTCTCCTAGAATTAATAACCAGATTCAGTAGTGTAGCAGGATACAGTCAACACTCAAAAATCAACAGCGATTCTGTGCATCAATAATAAAGTCACCAAGAGAGAAATTAGGGAACTGATACCTTTCACAATAGTGTCAAGGAAAGTGAAATGTAATACATAAGAGTTAACCTAAGGTGATAAAAGATGATTTCAGTGAAAAATGCAGTACTCTGAGAAAGGAGGGAAGAGGACGTGAGGAAATGGACAGTCAGAACCAATATAATCAATATAATCAAAGTGGCCGTACTTCCTAAACTGTTATGCAGGCCAGGCGTGGTGGCACACGCTTGTAATCACAGCATTTGGGAGGCTAAAGTAGGAGGATCACTATGAGTTCAAGGCCAGTAAGTACATAGTACGTTTAAAGCCAGTCTGAACTATAGAGTGTGGCTGGGCGTGGTGGTGCACATATGCAATCCCAGCAACATTTGGGAGGCTGAGGCAGGAGTATTGTTGTGAGTCCAAGGCCAGCTTGAGCCACACAGTGACTTCAGGATCAGCCTGAACTACAAGACCTTGCCTCACACCGTGCCAAAACAAAATGACAAAAAAAACAAAAAAAAACAAACCCAAAAATCTGTTAAACAGATTTGATGCAATCTCAATCAAAATACCAATAGCATTCCTCACAGAACTAGAGAAACCAATACAAAAATTTGTATGGAACCAGAAGAGACCTAAAATAGCAAAAGCAGTTCTAGTCAACAAGGACAAGGCAGGGGGCATCACGATCCCAGACTTCTAGTCATAATACAAAGCTACCATGATAAAAACAGCATGCTATTGGCAAAAAAAAAAAAAAAAAGAGCAAGACTTGTGTATCAATGGAATAGAACAGAGGATGCAAAAATAACTCCAGGGACAGACAGCTACCTCACTGACAAAAGAAACAACTCCCAACTCCCTTCACTGGAGGAAAGACAGCTTCTTTAACAAATGGTGCTAGGAAACTTGGTTATTCACATGCTGAAGATTAAATCTAGACTCACATCTTCACCATGCATTAAATGAATCAAAGATCTAAACATTAAAATGGAAACAATCTACTGGAAAACAAAGTAGGTAAGACTCTTGTAGACATAGGAATAGGCAAAGACTTTCTGAGCAGAATCCTGATTGCACAAGAAGTCACACCAAGAAGCAACGAAGGAGATCACGTCCGATTTAAAAGCTTCTGTACACCTCTTTCATAAAGAGAGACAAGCTCAAGACACTTCTAGGACAACAGGTGCACCTTGACTCCACACTCTTAAGTGAACCAGTCGGACACACATGTAAATACTGAACTGTTTCTCTGGTATGAGAAACTATAAGTGTAAATAAGGACTAAAGTGTGTAACAGATATTGTGAAATAGGAAGAAAATGTTCACATGGGGATGGGGGAAGGAAAGAAGGGACAAGTAAAAAAATAGGAGAAAAGGAAAAACTGAAGTGGAGTAGGGAGGAGGGGTTGAAGAGAGGGTAGGGGAATGGGGAAGCAACCAAGTTATATCTTGTACAGATACAAATTTTCTTTGATGAATGTGATCATTATATATACCTAAAATATACCAATAAAATCTGATTGGGAGAAAAACAAAGAAATGTATTGAAAAAAAGTTTTTAAAAAGAAGAGAAATATATATATATATATATATATATATATATATATATATTTTTTTTTTTTTTTTTTTTGAGACAGGGTCTCATTATGTAGTTGAGGCTGACCTCAAACTCACGGCACTCCTACTGCTTCAGACTCCCAGGTGCTGGGATTACAGGCATGCAGCACTACAAGGCAAGAAATAACTATTTTCTGCACCAACAGTAATATGAGAAGATTATGTGTACCTTTTTATATTTTAGTTTTACAAGCACTTTTTTATCTTTTATGTTATCTGTTTCACTAGAAAACTGCTTTGATGTGTTATTTTGGTCAAAATCTAAATAATATGTACCTCACACAAATAGGTACGAGGAATATTTTGAATTCTGACGTCAAGTAATTGCAGATGCGCATCTTTGAAAGTACAGTAAAATAAACTTTTCTTTGATAAAGGGGCCAAACATGTTCACTGGAAGAAAAATAGTCTCTTTAATAAATGGTCCTGGCAAAACTGGCTCTCCATGTGCCGAAAACTAAAACTAGACCCATGCCTAACTCCATGTACTAAACTAAAGTCAAAATGGATCAAAGATCTAAATATTAAAACAGAAACACTAAATCTGTTGGAAGACAAGGTAGGTAGAAATCTTGAAGACATAGGGGTAGGCAGAGAATTCATGAACAAAAATCAAACCACACAAATCAGTACTTTCCAGAATCAATAACTGGGATCACATCTTATTAAAGAGTTTTTGCATGTCCAAAGAAATCTCCAAAAGAGTAAAAAGGAAACCCATGAATTTTGAAAAAATCTGAGTCAACTGTCCCTCAGACAAAGGACTTCTGTCTAGAACATATGAAGAATTTTAAAAAATCAGATTCCAAAATTCAAAGACCCATTCCAAAAATGGGCATCTAAGATGAATATACAGTTCTCAGATAAAGAAATACAAGTGGCAAATAAATACATGAAAAAATATTCAGCATCATGAGTCATTAGAGAAATGCAAATTAAAACCACACTGAGATTCCATCTCACTCCAGAAAGAATGGCCAGGATAAAGAAAACTACCAACAACAAATGCTGGAGAGGCTGTAACAAAAAATGAACTCTTCTGCACTGTTGGTGGGAGTGTAGACTGGTGCAACCACTGTGGAGATCAGTCTGGAGGTTCCTCAAAAAGCTGGGATTGGAAGTCCCATTTGACCCAGCTATTCCGCTTCTGGGTATATTCCCAGAAGAACTGAAAGCATCATATCACAGTGATATATGTACACCCATGTGTATAGCAGCACAATTTGTAATAGCCAGATCTTGGAAACAACCTAAATGTCCATCAACTGAGGAATGGATAAAAAAGATGTGGTATTTTTATACAATGGAGTACTACTCAGCTATAAAGAATGATCACATTGAGATATTTATAAGTAAGTGGATACAACTTGAGACCATACTCATAAGTGAAATAAACCAGACTCACATATGTAAATACCATATAGTCTCCCTAGTGTAAGAAAAGGTAAGAGTACATAAGATACATCCCAAACAAAATCATAAATAAATACAGTGAAAGGGTAAGAATCTGCTCAAAGGGAAAAAAATAATATCTCAGGGAAAAGGAGGAAAAAGAAAAAAGGGAAAAGAAAAAGCATTTAAATTTGTATAAGCATACTTAGGATAGCTAAGATGATTGTGCTACAAATTCTATAAGTTCTTGGAACAAAACAGTTAACATTCGTAGGACTGGAACAATTTTGCATGTTTGTGTCTGGTGATCTGAGGAACTCTTGAAGATCACTAAGTAAAATAATAAACTTAATTATGCTCCTACCACCTTGTTTTGAAGGCTTATATCATCATTGTTTGGGGCTCTTTGCTATTATTATTTATTTGTCTTTTTTATTTCTTGTTTTCCTAGTAATCTGTTTTGTCTTTCCTTCTAATATGGAAAGGATAGGTGTACATGTAGAGGCTTATACATGTGTAGAACTTCTCCTAAACAGTTTACAAGAATCGATTATATTATGTGTGATGAAATGAACAGCTACTTTGATGAAAAAGATATTACGGTATCCATTGCTGACTCCATATAATCATGCTGTGAAATCCAGTAATGCTTCTATTCTTTGTTCAGAGTGGTTTTACTCTGTTTTGTGTTGTTTAATTTCAACATACAGGAAGGTATGAACAGCTATGTTGAAGAGAACAAGAGACATTATGGCAGCCATTGTTGATCTTCCTATTGTCTGGTTTTGAAGGCCTATAATGCCTTCATCACTCTGTTTTGATCAGTTTTACACTATTTTGTTTTGTATGAATTCATTGTCTGTGAAGATATAGACAACCATTTAGAAGAAAACAAGAGACATTCTGGTAGCCACTGTAGATCTCCTGTTGTCTTGACTTGAAATCAGTGTCAGTCACTTACATTGTTTTCTTCTGATCTTCTTTGTTCTGTTTAGTTTTACCTTCTTTAAAATTAAAAAAAAAGAAAGTAAAATAAAATGACAAGAGTGTTAGTTATGTAAGAATTACTTATAGCATGGAACCTGAAACACTGTCATTGAATGGTTCATATCATGTTGCTTTGAATTCCATCTGTTTGTCTTACATAAATAAATAAATAAATGCAAGCTTCTGTACAGCAAAGAAAATCACCAGTAGAGTGAAAAGATGCCTTACTGAATGGGAAAAAAAATTTTGCCAGGTACTCCTAAGACAAAAGACTAATATCTAGATTATGTAAAGAACTAAAACAACACAGACCCCCTCCAAATTTAAAAAATAGGCATCTAAGATGAATAGATGCCTCTCAGAGGAAGAAATACAAATGGCAAATAAATACATGAAAAAATGTTCAAAATCACTGATAATTAGAGAAATGCAAGTTAAACAACACAAGGATTCCATCTCATTCCAGGAAAATGGCCAGCGTCAAGAAATGACGCAAGGGCCGGGGGTATACACGGCGCCTGCCTGGCAAGCACGAGGTCCTGAGTTTGATTCCTGGTACAGGAAAAAAAAGAAAGAAAGAAAGAAAGAAGAAAAGAAAAGAAAATTTAAAAGAAAAAGAAATCAAACAATAACAAATTTTGGCGAGGCTGGAGGGAGGCAGGCTTCCTTCTTTGTTAGCAGCAGTGTAAACTGATACAACCACTGTGGAAATCAATATGGAGAGTTCTCAAAAAACTAAAAATAGAACTTCCACTTGACCCAATTATTGTCCTCTAGGTGTCTTTTTTTTCTTTTGTCCTTTTGAGACAGGGTCTCTATGCAGTTCAGGCTGGCCTTGGGCTTACTTTTTAGCCTAGACAGGCTTTGAACTTGCAGCGATCCTCCTACCTCAAGCCTCCCAAATGCTGTAATTACAGGAGTGCGCCACCATGACAGCTCCCTCTAGGTATCTTCCCAAAGAGTTAAAGACAGCATATTAGAGGAATACACGCATACTCACGTTAAAGCAGCACAATTCACGATAGCTAAATCTTGGAAGCACCCTCTATGTCCATCAATAGATGCATAGATAAAGAAAATGTGGTATTTATACACAACAGGATACTCCTTTGCTATAAAGAAGGATAAACTTGAGTCATTTGTAGGAACATAGATGCACTTTGAGACCATAACATTCAGTAAATCAGACATGCAAGTTTAAATATAACAGAATTTCTCTTACATAAGGAACTCAATATATAAATAAGTACAAAATAAAAACACACCAAAAGGAAAAAAAGAGAAAGTTATTGTAATCTAGCATGACAATTTGGCTAACAGTGTTCCTCAATTCAGTATAATTTTTTTCTTTTCTTTTCTTTTCTTTTATTTGAGACAGGGCCTTGCTATGTAGTTCGGGCTGGCATTGAACTCACTGTGTAGCCCAGACTGGCCTCAGACTTGCAGCCATCCTCATGCCTCAGGCTGCTGAGTACAGGGATTGCAAGAACATGCCATCATGCCTGGCTCAGTGTAATTGCTTCATATTTTTGAGTGTTTTTTTTAACCCATTAGTCTGGCTGTTAATTTGTGCTTATAATAATTAACTTGATAAAGACTTAAAAATAAACTTAATGCTGGTAAAAAAAGAAAGGAAGGAAGGAAAGAAGAAAAAAGAAAGGAAAGAAAAATATTGATGGGTAGAATGGGAGGGGAAAAAACAGAATTGAGAAAAAATTGAGATGTGTACTTGCATCAATTCCTCACAATAAATGTAATCATGTACTGTAAACTAATACATTTTTTTCAAATGATTTTGGACTTTAGAACAGTTTGTATGTCAGATTTTCAAATTTAGGGATCAGCCAGGTGTGGTGGCACATGCATGTAAGCCCAGCACTCAGGAGGCTGAGACAGGAGAATCATTGTGAGTTCCAGACCAGCCTGGGCTACAGAGTGAGCTCAAGGCAGCCTGAACTGTATAGTGAGACCCTGTCTCAAAAAACAAACAAACAAACAAAAAAGACAGATTTAGGGATGTTTTTGTTTTTTGTTTTTGTTTTGTCTTTTTGAGACAGGGTCTCGCTATGCAGTTCAGGCTGGCTTTGAGCTCACTTTGCAGGCCAGGCTGGTCTCGAACTCACCACAATCCTCCTGCTTCAGCCTCCTGAGCGCTGGGATTACAGGCATGAGCCACCATGCCCGGCTTGATTTAGGGATGTTTAAGCAGTGAGTTCTATATGAATATTCTAAAATCTAGAAAGTTCCAAAATCAGGAACACTTCTAGTCCCAAGCATTTAAAATGAGGGATACTCAATCTACACTTTCCCAGGAAGTCTCATGATGCCTGATATTTTCTGAGAAGTCACTCTTATTTTTTCACTTGTTGCTGTAAACTCTAAAGGAAGGGATTACAAAAGATTGATATGGCAACTCTTACTGTCTTACTTGCTTTACGGTGTGACTCTTTCAAAATATCAGGTCCAGAAGTCCAGGATTTTAGGATCTGAAGGTTGTTTCTTTTCTTTAGCATTCTTTAGCATTGTGACCAAAGCAAGGACCTTATCCTGCCTGGCTTGACACCCCATAGTGGCTGCCTGGAATATTACTGCCTATATACCATCATTGTGACAGGGAGAGCCAGTGTGCTGCCTAGAAAAAAAGAGTTTAATTCATGCAAGAAGAGCTGGGTTTGAATCCCAGGGCTGCCATGTGTTAGCTATGTGAGCTGTGAGCCTCTATTTGGTATCAAAGAGAAAACCTTGCTGAGTTATCAAAAGGATTAAATGAGAAGTCTATGTAAAGTGCCTATGTCAGAGAAAGCTTCAACAAGAATCCGTCAGCCTAAACAGACGCACACACACCAAGCGCTGTGTTGATTCTATTTAACAGCATCATAGAGGCAACATGTTGTTTTCCTGAGAAAGCAGGGGTGCAGCAGATTCAGGTGTCTCTGGAGGTCCTGTGGAGGACATTCCACCTGATACCCCGGCAGTAAAACCAAGCATCTACAACTTCCTTGATGACCCCTTTGCGCTGCTGCTGTTCTTCCAAACAGCAATGAACTCGGGCTGGGGGAGAGCTTTTGTCCCCCACTAAGTGACAGGCTAAAAGGCAAGGCATGAAAAGGGATTAGTGGATGCACGCATTCAAGTGAAGGGGAGTTTCCCAGAAGCACGTCAGCTGAGAAGGCGTCCCTTGACTGTCCATCAGCAGAAAAGCCGCTTGACTGGCAGATATGATTTTTTGGAGCTGAAAATAATAGGGAGCTATTGGTGACAGATGTCAGATGTTGGCAGAGCAGCTGCCAAAACAAATCTCTCTCCACCTTCAGACATCAAACTGATGGAGCACTGGGCACAGTTGGACTGGCAGCCTCTTCTCACTTGGATCATTGGTCGCATTATTATTTCTCAGTCGCTGGACAAAGCAGATGGTTTACCATGTATTCGTGATTTTTTTGTTGCCCTAGAGAGTCTGTTCTTCCGTCAGGGTCCAGCATGTAATCATTTATGACAGTGGGTGGTGCGAGAAAATCCCTGCCAGGAAAAGCCCAAGGCTTTCTCTTTTATTATGTCCGCACAAACCATGGCGATTTCCAACTTAAAAGCAACAGAAACAAAAAGCATGTAGAAGTGTTAGAAATAACCTGTGTAATCATAAAACCACAATTCTCAGTTGGTCCTCAAAATTCTCGGCCTATCTTCTGATGTCAGTTTTGTCTGTTTACTTTTAGTTTTTAAAACTTACGTCTTGTTTCTATTCTGGTGAATCTTTTAAATTTTATTTCTTTTTTGGTTGACATGTAAAATAGTACATTTTATTGTATACAAAATAGTGTTTTGATTCATGTGTACATTTTCCAACAATTAAGTCAGATAATTAGTATATTCATCACCTTAAACTTTTTTTTTTTGAGGCAGAGTTGTGCTATGTCACCCAGGTTGGCCTTGAACTTGTGGTCATCCTCCTGCCTCAGCCTCCCAAGTGCTGGCATTACAAGTGTGCACCATTGCACTCAGATCTCACCTTAAATCTTTGTCATTTCTTTATGGTAACCACTTTCAAAGTCCACTGTCCCAGCTGTTCCAAGATGTACAATGCCTGCTGTTAACTGTGTTCACCCTCCATGCAATGTAGCACCAGCTCTAACTCCTTCACCTGCACAACACCCTCAACAAACCTCCCCTGTTTTCCCTCTCCTGTCTGTCCTGGCCTCTGGTAACCATTATTCTCCTCTCAACTTCTATGAGTTCATCCTTTTTGCATCCTGCATATTCTGGTGAGTCTTCAAATGATGAATCATAAAAAGCCATAATTAAAACCAAACAGAACAAACACCAAAAACACAGGTACCCATCAACTAAAAGTGTTTTAATATCCAGATTTGTGATCCGTTATGTATTAATAGTATGTAGGTATGTCTCAGTGTGTATGAGTGGCCACATACATAGGGCAACACGTGGAGGATGTAATCCCCTTTACTCACATGTCCATTCATTTCTTTCTAAAGGAAATGCTGATTTGTGTGACTACATCCCCCAGATGCAAGTCCTTTAGTACCAGAACAGAACTTTTGACATAAATGAAGTGTTTCTTCTTGTCTTTCAAAAATACGTTTTTCCTAACAATCAGGCTCAGAGGGAACTGATTTTCTGCAATGTTCTCTCTCTCTCTCTCTCTCTCTCTCTCTCTCTCTCTCTCTCTCTCTCTTTTGACAGCTGATACATCTTGTTTTGTTCACATAGAAAATATTCTGATCACATATAATCCAAGAACAGTCAAATATTAAGTGAAATATAATGTTAAAGACATTCAAACATTACAGCCAGTGACGCCACGCTTGCCTATGATCTGCTGATACAAAACCACATTCACAGTTCTGTGACCGCCAAACCATTCAGCACAGCTTCCTTAACTGTGTGAAGCTACCAGTTTGAACATTATTGATCATTTTTTTTCAGGCTCTGAACAACTGCAGGGATCTCAGCAGGGATTGGAGGAGCCAGCTCGACCTTGGCATAGTGCCAAAATGTGGGAGTGGAGGCTTGCAGTAAGATATAGCAGCATGTATCAGCACAGGGGCCTTCTCCATGTGGCTACAGATGAACAGGGCCATGGTTCTAGGGTAGAAGGGCTGTCATCCTAACAGCTGGCTGAGTGTCACCCTCAGGAAGCTCTGTATCTCAACCTTTTCATTTAATCATGTATCAGAGGACTGTTATATATCATGACATAGATTTTAGGAGCATGATTTCTAATAACAAATACTGTTTGATCAACAACAATGTATCTGGCACAATTCTAGGTACTGAAGACACAGGAGATCGAGATAGTCCTTGACTTCAAATGAACTTGGATTCTAGTGCAGAGAGACAGCTACTGAGACTGTAAAGAAAGTGTCTTAGTTACTTTCTCATTGCTGGGACAAGGTACTTGGCACTCACATGCTAAAGGAGGAAAAGCTTATTTTAGATCACAATTTGTAGAGGTTTCAGTCCATAGTTGGCTGGCCCCAAGACAGGGTGGTAGGCAGAGGAGCATCACAGAGGAGAAACAGCCCATGACAGGACAGAAGGGAAGCAGCAATCCTCCCATCTTTCCCTTTTTATTCAATCCAAACCACAAGCCTATTGGTTGTTGCCACCTACAGCCACTGTAATTTTCCTTCTTCAGTAAATCTTTCATTCAAACCCAGAGCTATGCTAAACGAATCAGTGGACTAATCCAGTATCATGTAGTCATGATCTAGTCACTCCCAAAAGCCTCACCTATGAGAACATTAGGCTTTGGGGAGACATCTGGATACAAGCCATACCAGTAAGGAAGTGAGCTAGTTTCAGACCTAACAGGTTGTGACTGGGCAGGCAAGTTAGCTTAAGGAAAGACCTTTTGAAGATGTGACTTTGCGGTCTACACCTGAAGACTGAAAGGCAACAGCCATGCAGACATCTAGGGGAGGAGCTTAGTGAACCGAAGGAGTAGAAATGCTAAGATTCTTACACCAGGAGTGAACTTGAAATGATCCAGGAACAGAGAGAAGCCATATGGCTGGATCTTGGTGAGAAGAGGAGAGAAGAGGTAAGTTGACTAAGACCCAGGGAGGTGCTAAGACAAACCATTCTTGTTTTTTGTTTGTTTTGTTTTTTGTTTTGTTTTGTACTGGGACTTGCACTCATGACCTCATGCTTGCCAGGCAAGTGCCATGCCACCGAAGTATATCTCCTGCCCACAACTTCCTTGTGAGAGTTGGGACTTTATTCTAATTTCATGAGATCCTATTAGAGAATTTTCCAGGGAGGGAGTGACATGATGTAACTGTAGAGAGATCACTTTGGTGGGTAAATAGTCAGGGCTGCAGCCACCAAAACTAGAGATAACCTAGGATTCAGTGAGGTCATGTCTTAGTCTATTTCTGTTACTATAACAGAAAAGCAGAGACTTAGTGATTTACAAAGAATACAGGTTTCTTTCAGTTCAAGTTTTTCGAGGCTGAGCACTATGCTCACTATTCATGAGCATAATGCTGACTTCTGGTGAGGGACTTGGGTTGCTGTAACTCATAGTGGGAAGTGGAGGGCAGGGAGGGGTGAGCAAAGGAGATAGCATGGTGAGGTGCCTTGTGTTATGACAATCCACGCTCACAAGGTCTAATCCAGTCCCACACAGCTGTATCAACACGGTGGAAGCTAGACATGGTGGGTCATGCCTGTAATCCAAGCACTCAGGAGGCTGAAACCTAGTTCACGGACAGCCTGGGCTACACAGTGAGTTTAAGGCCAGCCTGAACTACACAGTGAGACCCTGTCTCAAAAAAAACCCAAACAAACTAGCAGAAAAGCAAACCATGGTGGAAGGCCATGGCAGAGGAACACTGTTCAACCCACTGCAGCAAAAAGCAGAGACAGAAAGGAAGAACTGGGGGCAAGAAAACATTTTTTCGGGCCCTGAAGCAAGGCCAGCAGATTGCTGTAGCTGCTGGTTTCAAACAGGAGCCTAAAGAGAATTCTTTCTGTGGTCTGTTGGCCATTTCAGAACTTTGGAAATGGAATGGTCAATGCATCAGAAAGAAATAGCAGGTGAGTATGGCAGACTTTAGGGGGCCTGCAGGGGAGAGACCCTGGCACCTTGGGACCTGCACCATGCAGTTGACTCGGGGTGCCGGGAGAACAAGGAGCTCCTCCCCTCTCTGGGGGGAGTGACTGAGAGTGTGGCCAACTTTTGGCAGCCCCAAGGAGAGAGACCCTGGCACATCAGGACATGCACAGTGAGGTTTACTCAGGGTTCTGGGAAAACAAGGAGTCCCACCCCTCTCTGGGGGCAGCTGAGAGTGTGGCCGACTTTCTGCGGCCTGAAG
>PVJX010043633.1:0-13576 GCA_004027295.1 Dolichotis patagonum
AAGAGATAGATCAACTAGACAAAAAGTCAGAAAAGAAGAAATAGAACTGAAGCATACCTGCGAGCAACTGGACTTAGCAGATGTCTACAGAGTGTCCCATCCAACCACAACAGAATAAACATTCTTCTTAGCTGCAAAGGGGACATTCTCCAAAATAGACCATATATTATTCCATAAAACATTCTTTTTTCTTTTATTTTAAAGAGAAAACAAAAGAGGGCAGAACAATGGAGAACAGAACAAAGCAACATAAGCAACACAGAACTTTACAATAAGACAACCAGACATTAACAGGAGGTATCAAAATATCTGTTTCTTTGCTATAGTTGAGAATAGATTAAAATACAATAATATCTAACATACAAAAATAGTACAAAAACATTCAAAAGGATCAAAGAATTACAGAACATTCTGAATCAAATGACAGAGAAAGATCAATGGCTACTATAATATCTCATTTTCCATAAAAAATTTGTTTATACTGTCACATATATTAAAATTGCAGTGTCACACAACATGATAGAACCAATGGTAATAGCAGAGTAGAAGCATGGTAGGACTTCTAAGCAATATGATATTAAATCAACAATGGCTGCCAAAGTGTTTTGCTTTCTGCGAAACAGCTTTTAATAAAATCATGCATAATAATGTCAAAGAAAACAGATTAAAACCATCCCAACTGACGAATGAAAACATTGAAAGGCTTCAAAGCAATGAAATGGGAAATCATAATTACCATAAAACTTTATATACTCTTACCAACTCTCATACAATATGGTATTTACACGTGAATTTGGTTTGTTTCACTTATGAGTATGGTCTCAAGTTGCATACATTTATTTATATGTATCTCAATGTGATAATTCTTTGTAGCTGAGTAGTACTCCATTGTATTAAAACACCACAACTTTTTTACCTATTCCTCAGTTGATGGGCAATTAGGTTGTTTCCAAGTTCTGGCTATTACAAATTGTGCTGCTATAATCATGGGTGCGTATATATCACTGTGGTATGATGTTTTCAGTTCTTCTGGGAATATGCCTAGAAGTGGAATAGCTGGGTCAAATGGGACTTCCAAATCCAGCTTTTTGAGGAATCTCCAGACTGCCCTCCACAGTGGTTGCACTAGTCTACACTCCCTCCAACAGTGCAGAAGAGTTCCTTTTTCCCCGAAGCCTCGCCAGAATTGGTGTTATTAGTTTTTGTTATCCTGGCCATTCTTTCTGGGGTGAGATGGAATCACAGTGTGGTTTTCATTTGCTTTTCTCTCATGACTAATGATGATGAACATTTTTTCATGTATTTATTTGCCACTCATATTTCTTCATCTGTGAACTGAGTATTAATTTCAGATGGCAATTTTTGGATTGAGTCTTTGAATTTCAAGGGTCTGATTTTTTTAAATAATTTTATTTAAAGAGAAAACAACAAAACAAAACAGAATAAAAGGTAGCAGCAATACAGTATTCCAAGGAAAAAAGGAAAAGAACAACAACAAAAAACCCAAAGAAATTATTGCTTGACAAATTGCATACTGACTTCTTGGAAATAGTTGTTCAATTTACAAAGTTAAAACATGTAAAGTAGACATTCAAACAGTGAGACTGTTAACAGTTCTGCTCCACGATCTGACAAAAACAGCAATATGGTCACCCATTTTACCCATGCAAATATACATGCAATTATATCAAAAGAGTAAAATTAAACACAACAAAACAGAGCAAAGTGGATCACAAGAAAGCAATGTAACAGACACAAATTTCAAAACTAGACAATCAGAGATATTCACTTTCTATCATATTGACTCTTGTTTTCATCCAAATAGTTGTCCAGATTGTCACATACAGGGAATTCACATGAAACAACCTAGTATGGAATTGATCTGAGCAGGACGAGGAGGGCATTTCAGATCTTTGAGACCAGACATTAGGGAAGACAATAATGGTTATCATAGTGTCTGTCATTCTCCTCAAAGCAGCTGTCCATACCTTAATGTGTGTTGAACTTAAACAATGCAAAGCAAGCTAAGATCACTTTGAACAAAAAGTGATAGTTTTGTTGGACTTCACATCATGACATTATGGAATCAGCACTGGGTATTTTAGTGTCTCTTTTTCTTCAAATTAGTTGTTCATTTCAACATGTGTTATATAGTTGGTTCTCATAAACTGTTTATAAGCTCTATACATGCATGAGTCTCTACATGTATATCTATCATTTCTGTATTAGCAGGAAAAACAAAACAAAGCAAGATAAAGCAAAACAATTCCTAGAAAAGCATGAGGCAGAAAAGTCGCATCAAACCACAATATAAGGTGATCTACAATGGTTACCATAATGTCTCAGCAGTGTATAACAACATTAATAAAACTGAAACATTGGAGAGATTATAAGACTTCAAAAGCAAGTAATAATCAAACCAGAGTGGGTATCTTAGTGAATCTTGTCATCTTCAGTGTAGTTGCCTATACACTTAGACTTGATGATATCCATCATAACAGACTTAAATAAAATCAGTCAATACAAAGTAGCAGTCTAACAAACCAGATTCAAATAAGATCTGTCATAATAAGACAGTGTAAGTTATAAAGGGCTTCAGATTAAGTTGATAGGAAAATTAGGGATGATTACCATATGTCCTCTTATTTTGGGGATAGCTGATCATGTCCTCAAGTCTAGTGTAAGTAGAAAAACTGGAAAAGCACGTAATCCAAGCAGAGTGGTGAGAATAATGTAAATTTTAAATCTTGTTACCCCATTAACAATATCCTCTGCCTCCATTGTTAGACAATTCCTTCCCTTTCACTCCCATGGCATGCACTGCTTGTTTTGGGTCCCACTGCCTCCCTATATAGAGCATCTCAATGGACCCTATCTCCTGATGTACTCTGCCTGTGTTTCTCTCTGTTAGTATTTCGAGGCCCTCTATAATAGAGATTATAGCCAATCTTCTCTGCCTCATTTCTGCTTTTCTGTTTTCCTGCCATTGATAGCCTATTTTTCTCTTCCACTCCACTGTCTGCCTCGTTCACTGAGGTCTCTCTGCCACTGTTCCTGAAATGCTCGTATTCTTGTTCTCTCTCCCTAGAATGTCCTTCAGTATTTTTTGTAGGGCTGGACTGGTGATCACGAATTCTCCTAGTTCCTCTTTGTCATGGAAGCATCTTTTTTCTCCATTAATTTCTAGAGAGAGTTTTGCAGGATACATCAATCTGGACTGGAGATTGTTCTCCTTCAGTGCTTGAATTACTTTACTCCAAGCTCTTCTTGACCTGATGGTCTGTGTCGAGAAGTCTGCTGTGATTTTGATGGGTTTTCCTTTATAGGTGATCTGTTTCTTTTCTCTGATGGCTTTTAATATTCTGTTCTTATAGTGAATTTCTGGGATCTTGATTATTATGTGTCTGGGTGTAACTCTGTTTGGGTTTTAGGTGGATGGAGATCTGTATGCTTCATACCTCTGCATATCATTTCTTTTTTCTATGCTTGGGAAATTTTCCTTAATAATTTCTATGAATAGCCTTTGTAATTCCTCTGGTTTGATTCTTGCTTCTTCATTCACATTCTTTATTCTTAAATTATAGATCCTCTTGTCATCTTCCAGTTTTTGTATCTTTACTGCCTGCTCCCTTGTTATTTTTAAGAGATTTTCCCTTTTATGACCCCATATTGCAAGCCTGTGTTCAATTTTTGATAGTCTATCTTTGATTTCTTTCAAGCAGTTTTGCCAGCTTTCTATGGAGTCTTTAGTTTCCTGATAATCTCTTTGGATCTGCTTCATGAATTCTAGGTTTTTTTCTGAATTCTTCATTAAATTTTTCTCTCCATTTATGTTCCTCCATTCTTCTGTCTGTGTCTTTTTGACAGGTGCGGAGCCCTTCTTTTATTAATTTACTGATCTCTTGTTTAATTTGAATTAATATTTCAGTTTTGGTCCCACTTACGAGGTCCTGAAGTGATCTCTTTATGTGTGCTAATGCTGTGTTTGATGCTGCATTTTTGCTGCCTTCAATCTCTTTTGTATTTACCTCTCCTGGATCAATGTTCTCAGGGTTGGCGGCTGGGAGTTGTTTCTTATTTCTCCCTTTCGTCATGTTTTTGGTTCCTTCCATACAAGTGTACAGTGTAATTCCCAGACCCTTTTCTTGTTGGTTAAGGCTCCTCTAGAGGGTGCAGGCAAGGAGCTTTAGCCCTCTTAAATAGGTTATCAGGGATTAGAGTTCACCCACGGGCAGTGTGCACTAGCTCCTCCCTTCTGGGCCAGTCAACCTTTGCAGGCCTTCACTGCATCAGTGTTCACTGATCTCAGGGAAGTAATATTGTAGTGACTCACTGGGTCCCCACCAGGGGTGGGCCCTAATCCAAGCAGATTCCACCAATCCGCTCAGTGAGGGGAGCAACCAGCTGAAGCTACTTCCTTATGGAGTTAGGGCTCTCCTGCCCAAATCCAACATGTGGTCCAGTCGGTTTCCCCTTTCCCATGGCAGGGTCTTATTCCCATTACTCACTGCGTGCTGATGCCAGTCCCAGAGAACTGCTGGGATCTCCGACCTACGACTTAAGCATGGCTGCAGTGGGAATTCATGATGCCTCTGGATGGGTCATATGCAAGGCTGGTCCAGACGAGCTGCACGAAGGGCTGTTCAGCTCTGCGCTCTGGCGGCTCAAGCCAGTCACTTTGGTGCAGATTGCTTGTTCAGGTAGGGCAGGAATTCAGGCGGCTCAAGGAGGGCGCCGTGCTCGCTGATCTTATCTTCACTAATAGCAGCCCCAGGACCTCATATTCGAGTGGTTTTTTGCACTTTAGTTTCTTCCTCGGTTGTGAGAGTCCATCTCTCTCTGTTTGGGTCTCTCCAGGCTGTTTTATTCTGTCATTTGAGCTGTCTCTCTCAGAGAAGGTTTCTCTCCTGCTAACTACCAGTCCTCCATCTTGTCTTCAACCCGGGCCTGATTTTTTTAAAATTCTTTTTAAGTTCTAGACAGAAGTCCTTTGTCTGAGAGACAGTCCATTAAGATTTTTTCCCAATTTGTGGGTTTTCTTTTCAATCTGCTGAAAATCTCTTTTGACATGCAGAAACTCTTTAATAAGATATAGTCTGAGTTATTGATTCTGGGAAGTATATCTCGTGTGATTTGATTCTTGTTCAAGAATTCTCTACCTATCCCTATATCTTTGAGATTTTTACCTAATTTGACTTCCAACAGATTTAGTGTTTCTGTTTTAAGATTTAGATCTTTGATCCATTTAGATTTTAGCTTGGATCATGCTGATAGGCATGGGTCTAGTTTTAGTCTTCTGCATATGGATAGCCAAGTTTTCCAGCGCCATTTGTTAAAGAGACTATCATTCTTCCAGTGAACTTGTTTGGCCCCTTTATCAAAGATAAGGTGGCAGAGTGAGTTTGTGGTTGTGCTTATATCTTCCAATCTATTCCATTGTTCTTCATATCTGTTTTTATTCTAGCACCATGTTGATATTTTTACAGTGGCTTTGTAGTATAATTTCAAGTCAGGGATTGTAATGCCTCCTGCCTTGCCTTTGCTGCTTAGAATTGCCTTTGCTATTCTAGGTCTCTTCTGGGTCCCCATGAATTTTAGGAGTGATTTCTCTAAATCTATGAGGTATGCTAGTGGAATTATGATTGGGATTGCATTGAATCTGTATAGCAATTTTGGGAGAATGGCCATTTTCACAATGTTTGTTCTTCCTTTTCATGAACAAGGGATATCTTTCTATTTTCTGAGGTCCACTTTGATTTCTTTTTACTGGGTATTATAATTTTCTTTGTATAGTTCCTTTCATGAGATTTACTTTCATGAGATTAACTCCTAAGCATTTCATTTTTTTGGATGGTAATGTAAAGGGTGTGGCTTCTCTAATTTCTCTCTTAGTATTTTTTGTTGTTCATGTATAGGAATGCTATTGATTTTTGAGTATTGACTTTGTATCCAGCTACTTGCTGAATTTATTTATTATATCCATGAGTTTTTAAATGGAGTTTTGGGGGTCTTCTATGTAAAATATCATGTCATCTGCAAATAATGAAAATTTAACTTCCTCTTTTTCTATCTTTACTCCTTTTATTTCTCTTTTGTCTAATTGCTCTGTCTAGTGTTTCCAGTACTGTATTGAATAGGAGTGGTGATAGGGGCCATCCTTGTCTTGTTCATGATTTTAAGGTAAAGGCTTTCAGTTTTTGTCCATTTAATATGATGCTGGCACTTTGTTTGTCATAGATGAGCTTTATTATATTGATGTAAAGACCCTCTTTTCACATTCTCTATAAGGTTTTAATTGAATGTGTGTGGGACTTTATCAAAAGATTTTTCTGCATCTGTAGTGATGATCATGTGGTTCTTACTTCTGGCTCTATTGATATGGTGAATTACATTTATGGATTTACATATATTGAACCATCCCTGCATTCCTGGGATTAATCCTACTTGGTCAGTGTGAATAATCTTCTTGATGATTTGCTGCATCCTGTTTGCTAATATTTTATTGAGAATTTTTGCATCTATATTGATTAGGGAGATTAGTCTATAGTTGTCTTTTTTAGATGGGTGTTTCTCTGGTTTTGGTAGTAGAGTAATATTTGCTTCCACAAATGAGTTAAGAAGAATTGCTTCCCTTTCAATTTCATTGAACAGTTTGATGAGTGTCAGAATTAAATCTTCTTTGTATTTCTTGTACAACTCTGCAGTGAATCCATCTGGGGCTGGGCTCTTATTTGTTGGCAAGGACTTAATTACATTTTTAATTTCAGTAATAGAAATTAGGTTGTTCAGCATTTTTACATCTTCCTGATCCAACTTTGGTAGTTCATATGTATCTAGGAATCTGTCTATTTCTTCAGTGTTATCAAACCTATGAGAGTAGAGGTTTTTGAAATAGGTGTTGACGATCTTCTGTATTTCCACTGACTCTGTAGTAATTTCACCTTTTTCATTCCTTATTGCATGAATTTGAGTTTTTCTTTCCTTTTTTTAAATAAGGTTGGCCAGGGGCTTATCAATTTTATTTATTCATTCAAATAACCAACTCTATGATTCATTGATTCTTTGTATTGTTTTCTTAGACTGTATTGCATTAATTTCTCCTCTAATATTTATAATTTCCTCCCTTCTTTTGGCTTAGGCTTGGCTTGCTCTTCTTTTTCTAGATGTTTGTGTTGTAGCATCTGGTTGTTGATTTGTGTTCATTCTGTCTTCCTGATGTGGGAAATCAATGCAACTAATTTTCTTCTGAGGACTGCTTTCGTTGCATCCCACAAATTCCGGTAAGTTGTGTTTGCATTTTTGTTTGCTGGTAGATATTGTTTAATTTCTTTTTTAATTTCCTCCATGGCCCACTGATTGCTCAAGAGTGTATTACTCAGTTTCCATGTGTTTGTGGTGTTTTTGCAGTCACTTTTATCATTAATTCCTAGTTTCATGGCACTTTGATCCAATGACATGCATGGGATAATTTCAGTTCTTTTGCATTTACTTAAATATGTTCTGTGGGCTAGTATATGGTCTATTTTCGAGAATGTCCCATGTACTGCTGAGAAGAATGTATATTCTGAGGTTGTTGCATGGAAAATTCTATATATGTGTTTCAAGTGTTTTTGTTCACAGGTGTCATTGAGATCTGTTGTTTCTTTGCTGATTTTCTGTCTAATTGGTCTGTCCCTTTGTGTCAATGGTATGTTAAAATCACGTGTTGAAATTGTGTTATTGCTTTTTTGGTTTTTCATTTCGTTTAATATTTGTTTTGTAGAGCTGAGTGCTATGGAATTTGGTGCATATATATTTAAGTTTGTTATCTTTTCCTCTTGAAGTTTTCCCCTAACTAGTATGTAGTGACCTTCTTTATCTCTTTGGATCATTCTTGGTTTGAAGTTCACATTGCCTGAAAACAGGATAGCTACTCCTGCTTTTTTTTTGGTTTCCTGTTGCATGAAGTATTGTTTTCCCTCCTTTAACTTTCAGTCTATGAATTTCCTTTTGGGTTAGATGAGTTTCTTGTACACAGCACAAGGTTGGATGTTGTTTCTTGATCCATTCTGCCAGTCTGTTCCATTTCATTGGTGATTTGAGGCCATTTACCTTAATGGTTATAACTGCTATATATTGATTTATTGTTGACATGTTATCTTTCTGCTGTTTTATCATTAGTTTTCCATTCTGTTTAAGTGTCTGCCTTGCTTGGTGGTTTTATCCCATGTGTATCTAGAATGTCTTTCAGTATTCTTGTCTGCCTTGCTTGGTGGTTTTATCCCATATGTATCTAGAATGTCTTCCAGTATTCTTTGTAGGGTGGGTTTGGTAGTCATGAAGTGTTTCAGCTGTTTTTGTCATGGAAGTATCTTATTTCTCCATCCATCTTGAAGGACAGTTTTGCTGGGTATGTCAGTCTGTGGTGGAAGTGGTTTTCCTACAGGATCTGAAATACTTCACTCCATGTTCTTCTTGACTTCATTATTTGTGTTGAGAAGTCTGCTGTGATTGTGATAGATTTTCCTTTATAGGTGATCTATCTTTTCTCTCTTACAGCTTTTGTATTCTGTTCTGGGATGTTGATTATTATGTGTCTGGGTGTAGTTTTGTTTTGGTTATGGTTATTTGGATTACTATATGCTACACTAATTCAAATGTTAGTTTCCATTTTCCTGTTTGGGACATATTCAGCTATTACTTCTGTAAATATCCTGTTAATAGCACTTGGGCTGTCCCCTTCTTTTTCATTTATCCTTATTAATATTATGTTATTTTTCCTTGCATCATCTTGTAGCTGTTGAATTGTTATTTCCTGATTCTTTGTTATTTTTAAAAGATCTTTTCTTTCCTGTTCACTAGCTGTGCTTTTATCTTCGAGGTCTGAAATTCTCTCTTCCCTTTCGTTGAGATGGCTTTGACAGCTTTCAATAGAATTTTTGATTTCTTGTATATCTCTTTGAATCTGTTTTATGTATTCTGCTTGTTTCTTATAGTGTTCATTCAGGGATTCTATCTGTTTGCTTTGTTCCTCTAATTTTTTTGCTGTGTTTTCACTAGATGTGTTCACTATTTCTTTCACTACTTTTGTCATTTCATCTTTTACCTGGGCAATTATTTCTGATTTGATTTTCTCCATAGCTTCCCCTAGTTGCTTCTTTATTTCAGTTGATATCATTTCAGTCATTTCAGGTGTATGGTTTCTATTTTCTTCTATGTCCATGACTCCTAGGCTCTGTTGGGATGGTTTGGAAATTTGAGCCTGCCTTTTTGTCTTTCCTTTTGTCATTTTTCTTTATTTATTTGGTTTCATTGGTGTTCCAAACTTCTTCTGTGTGTGTGGTAAATCATCTCCTGTACCCTCCAATCCTGGAGTATTCTCAGCTCCCTTGCAGGCACTTGGCTCCCTAAATTGAGAGGCAGAAACTGGACATGGAGAACTGGGGCAGTGGGATGCCCAGAGCCCAATCACCTCTCCTACAGGGGTGGATATGAACTCAACCCCTGGCAGTGCTGGTCTTAAGCTCTCCCCAGGCCAGCCCAAATGAGACCAGAGTCCTTGTGCATGACCGCTGCCTCCTGAATTGAAAGAAGTCCACTGGGCATGGTTGATTGAGGCCCTGAAATCTGCTGGACCCAGTCCACCATCTCTGGTAGCTCCCCAGAAACTCAAATGCCAGAAGTGTTTGTCTCCAACTTTCCCTGGGTCACCAGGACTCACTTCGGGAAATCCCACTCCCCTGAATGCTCTTAGATCCCTTAATTGAGAGGTGGACGCTGGGCATGGAGAACTGGGGCCAACAGAAACGCCAGGGCACAACTCTCTGTCCTAGTGGTGTGGATAAGACCTCAACTGCTTGTGGTGCTGGTCTTAAGCTCTCTCCAGGCCAGCCCAAAGAGCACAGAGTCCTCTTGCATGGTCTCTTCCTCCACTACTGAAAGAAAGCTGCTGGGCATGGTCGACTTAGGCCCTGAAATCTTCTGGGCCCAGTCGAGTGTCTTCAGTAACTCCCTAGAAGCTTAGATGCTGAGAGCATAGGTCTCCAACTTTTCCCGGTCACCGAGACTCACTTCAGGCAATCTCCACTATCCTGCAGGGTCTTGGCTCCCTTAATTGAGAGGTGGAAGCTAGGTGTGGTGGCTGGGGCCAGAAGAACCCCTGGGGCACAATCCACTGTCCTTGGGCAATCTCTACTCCCATAAAACATTCTTAAGTAAATGCAAGGGTATTGAAATTATCTCATGTACACTATATAACCATAGTGCACTGAAATTGGAAATTAATGGCAAAAGAAATTGCAAAACCTGCATGCATACCTGGAAATTAAACAACAACCAGTGGGTTACCAATAAAATTAAGGAAGAAATAAAGCAATACCTATAATTTAATGAAAATGCAGAAAAAACCTATTGTAATCCATGGGACACAATGAATGCAGTTTTAAGAGGGAAATATGTGGCAATAAATAGTCATATCAGAAAACTAGAATGAGCACAACATACACAATCTAATGCTTCATCTCAAGCAACTAGAAAAAGAAGAGCAAGTTAAACCCAAAGCTCATAGAAGAGAGGAAATAGTTAGATTAGAGCAGAAATCAATGCATTTGAAACTAGACAAAACAATACAAAGAATTAATGAATCAAAAAATGGGTATTTAGAAAGAATAAACAAAATTGACAAACCTCTAACTAACCTTATAAAGAAAAAGAAAGAAAAACGCCAATTTCCTGCCATAAGGACCAAAAAGGGAGAAATTACTACAGATTCCAAAGAAATTCAAAAGATCATGAACACCTACTTTGAAAATCTCTACTCACATAGATAGGAAAACAAAGAGGAAATGGACCGATATCTAGCAACATATGAACTACCAAGACTCAACAAAGAAGATACAGCAATTTTGAATAATCCAATATCAGCTATTGAAATTGAAATCATAGTAAAAAAATTTGCCAACAAAGAAAATTCCAGGTCCTGATGGATTCACAGCTGAAATCTACAAGAAATTTAGAGAAGATTAGATGTTAACACTCTTTAAACTCTTCAATGAAATTCAAAAGAAAGAAGTCCTCCCTAAATCATTCTTGGAGGCAAGCATAACTTTCATACCAAAACCAGAGAAAGACCCAACCAAAAAGGAGAACTATAGGCCAATCTCACTAATGAACACTGATACAAAGATTCTCAATAAAATACTGGCAAATAGAATGCAACAAATCATCAAGAAAATTATACACTATGATCAAGTGGGGTTCATTACAGGAATGCAGGAATGGTTTAACATACGCAAATCAATAAATACAGTACACCACATTAACAGAGCCAAAAACAAAAATCACTTGGTCATCTCAGTAGATTCAGAAAAAGCTTTTGATAAAGTCCAACACATGTTCATGATAAAAACCCTTCAGAAACTTGGAATACACGGTTTCTCCCTCAACATTGTAAGGACCATCTATGACAAACCAAAAGCCACTATTGTATTAAATGGCCAAAAATAAAAGCTTTCACTTTAAAATCAGGAACAAGACAAGGATGTACACTATCACCACTCCTTTTCAAAATAATTCTGGAAACACTAGTTGGGGCAATCAGAAAAGAAAGAAAAACATAAGAATTAAAGATAGGAAAAGAAGAAGTTAGACTATCACTGTTTGCAGATGACATGATACTCTATATATAAGACCCAAAAACTCCATTGAAAGACTGCTAGAGGTAATAAATTCAGCAGTGTAGCTGGCTACAAAGTCAACAGGCAAAAATCAATAGCATTCCTGTATTCAAACAAGAAACTCACTGAAAGAGTAATTATGGAAATATTACCCTTCACAATAACATCTAAAAAAATGAAATACTTAGGAATCAACCTAACTAAGAATGTTAAAGACCTATAGGCTGAAAATTAAACTATGATAAAAAAGGAGACTGAAGAGCATATTACAAAATGGAAGGATATTCCTTGCTCTTGTCTAGGAAGAACCTAGGATGAACCATTTGTGAAAATGGCCATACTCCCAAAAACGTTATACATATTTAATGCAATCCAAATCAAAATTCCATTGACATACCTCACAGATCTTGAGAAAACACTCCTAACATTCATTCAAAAATGAAATAAACCTAGAATACTAAAGGCAATTCGGGGCAATAAAGTGAAGGCAAGAGACATCTCAATTCCTGGCTTGAAACTGTTATACCAAGCGAAAGTGATAAAATCAACATGGTATTGGCAAAGAAATAGACCTGAGGACCAATGGCATAGATTAGAAGATACAAGTATAAGTTCCAAGACACTCAGCCACCTGATATTTGACAAAGGATCTAAACATGTTCACTGGAAGAAACATAGCCTCTTTAATAAATGGTGTTGGAAAAATTTGCTCTGCACATGCAGAAGACTGAAACGAGATCCATGCCTATCCCCATAAACAAACTTAAGTCTAAATGAATCAAAGACCTAAACATTAAAACAGAAACACTAAATCTGCTAGAATATAGGTTAGGTAAGTCTTGGAGACATAGTGATAGGCAGAGAATTCATGAACAAAACACAAACTGCACGGGAAATGCTTCACAGAATCAACAACTTGGATCTCATATTATTGAAAATTTCCTGTACTTCAAAAGAAATCACCATTAGAGAGAAAAGAAACCCCACAGAATGGGAAAGAATTTTAGCCAGCAACCCTTCAGACAAAGGACTTATATCAAGAACATATAAAGAATTGAATAACATGAAGCTGCCCAAATTCAAAGACCCTCCCCAAAAATGGGCAGCTGAGATGAACACTCAGTTCTCAGATAAAGATATACAAATGTCAAATAAATACATGAATAAATGTTCACCATCACTACTCATTAGAGAAATGTAAATTAAAACAACTTTGAGATTTCATCTCACTCCGGAAAGAATAGCTGCCATCAAGAAATCACCTGATAACAAATGTTGGCGAGGCTGAGGGGAAAAAAGGACATTGCTCCACTGTTGGTTGGAGTGTACACTGGTGCAACCACTATGGAAATCAGTATGGAGAATTCTCAGAAGACTAGGATTGTAAGATCCATTCAACTCAGCTATTTCCCTCCTGCATATTTTCTCAGAAAAACTGAAAAGGTCATGTCACAGTGATATATGTGCACCCATGTTCAGAGCAGCACAAGTTGTAATCACTAAATCTTGGAAACAACCAAGATGTCCATCAACTGCAGAGTGGATGAAAAATATGGTATTTTTATACCATGGAATATTACTCAGCTATGAAGAAGGATGATCTTGAGGCCTTCATAGGTAAATGGAGACAGTTTGAGACTGTCCTCATTAGTGAAATAAATAAGCATCATATTTATAAATATCATATTGTGTCTTTAGTGTAAAAATAATAAGAAATGCAGGGGTAATAAAACCCAAAATGTGTAATTGCTACTGTAAAAAAGAGAGGAAAAGCGGGTTCTCTAAAGAATATAATTGCATGTATGTTTAAGTGTGTAAAATCAATGACCATATTACTGTTTTTCTTAGATCATGGATCAGAACTGTTAACATTCTCTTTGCTTGAATATGTACTTAGTATGTTTTAACTTTGTAACTTGAAC
>PVJX010043634.1:0-13575 GCA_004027295.1 Dolichotis patagonum
TCTGAGCCTGTGTTCCCTTAGAGGGTACCTGGACAGGTAAAGAATGGGACGTGCTCTGTGGGAGGTGAGGAGAAGGCAGCAGAGGGAGGGCTGAGGTGTAGACAACTAAATGCTCAAGTGGAGCAAAGAGGCAGTGCAAGTGTGACTTGGGTTTCTCTTGTGTCGACAGTCTGAATTGTTCGGCAGGTCCATTTTCAGCTGCTTGTATTGGGCTTGAGTTTATTAAGAGTGTCAGAATACATCACTAAAGTTGTCATTACAGAATAGGAAAACGTTAACTTTTCTTCGTTTCAGGTTCTGCGAGACCTTTTTGTAACATTTGAATCTTTTCAGATCGCCGATCCTCTAAAAACTCCTCACACCCTTATTCAAAGACGTCACTTTGTGCTTTACTTTGTACTTCTGTCCGCACCTGCTTAGTGAGTGGCTAGCCCCCTCTGCACCCCTCCTCCACCTCTCAGTACAGTATTTACATTTATTTCTCCTCATTTCGAGTGGAAACTGTTTCGCCCAGATTTCTTTTCTCAGTGTCAGACCTGTTTGTTTTCCTTTTAATTGATGTGCTATGTATAAATTGATCATGTACTTGATTTTTTGATGAATGCTTTACATCTCCATCTTCTATAACGCCTACAACCTATTATCAAGCCCCTTTCTATTAATTGGTCTCAACTACCTGTACTTCCATTGTCCCATTTTTGATCCCAGAGGATACTGTCATGCTTAAAACATTCTTTCCCTGTGAATAGCTGTGGTTGAGAACACGTCCATACATATACTTAACAAATATTTATTGAATCGCTGACATGTGCTAGACCGTCTTGTAAGTACAGAGGATATAGCTAGCTGTAAGACATAGGGAACCACTTAGGAACTTGTGTGTCTGGGGAGCTGGGACAAACAGAAATAATCAAAACGATGTTATATTTTGGCTAATGCAAAATAAAACGCGGCTAACAGAATCTCATCCTGATCAAGTTAGAGAAATTGAGTTGGGTTTCAGAGCCTTGTCCAAAAAAGAATATTTGTGATATAAACAATAACAGTTTTGGTCTGTAACCTGACTTTTAAACACCTTTTTTCCTTTTTTTTTTTTTAAATCGGTACTGGGGATCGAACTCACCACCTCGCACTTGCAAGGCAGGCGCTTATGCCGCTGAGTTAAATCCCCAACCCCTTTTTTTCCTTTTTCATAGCAGTACTTTTTTTCTCTCTCTCCTCCAAAGTTACTGCATCAGAATTCATGGTTCATCTGTCACTGACTTATTTTTTCCTGACTCAGAAGAATTCAAGATTGGATTGCTACCAACTTTATGTGAATTAGGGAGAGAGTTTATATTCTCCTATGCACTGAACTACATTCCCAGTCCTTTAAAAATTTTCAAAAGAGAATCTCACTAAGTCTCCCAGGCTAAGCTTGAACTTGTGATCTTAATGCCTTAGCCTCCCACACATTGCTGAAATTACAGACATGGTGTGCCCTGACATATTCTTTTACTGGGTCCTACTGGACACAAAGTAATCTACCATTTGAAATATATATAAAGACAAAACGTCCTTAGTGTTCACTCATTTATTCAACAAATATATGAGGGAATATTATATGTCAGGCCATGTTCTGAGCACTGGGCAAATAGTGAGGGTAAAACCAACACTTTGATCTATCATCCAAGGAAAAATAATACAGTACATTGAGGAAATTCCTAACATAGGCTGACATTTATGTTCTTTCTTTTTCCCCATCCAAACCCAGATAATCACAAAAATGTTACAAAATCTCCTAAGCAATTGTAGACATTCCTACTCTTTACACTTTGTTAGTTTTGTCTGCCTGCCCATTATATTATGACTCCCTTGACTGGGAGTCTTCTTTCTCAACTTCATATTTCCAGTGTCTACTACTTTGATTGCCATGTATTAAACCCTCAGTACATATGTGTTAAACTGAAATCAACTTTCCATTTGATCCAATTAAAATGACTAAATTTATATAAGGCTCTCTTTACGTAATAAGGTCATCAGCCTTATTCCTCAATCTTTTCATTCACCAAAGATAGAACATTTTATCTCATCAGGTGACTTTATTTACTTTCTTTAGCTTATTTTCACCTTTATTCTTTCCCTCCTAAAATGAGTTCTTTTTTTCTGAGCATTTTACATACCCTTCGCCATTAGTTTAATAATTTGCTCATGATACAAGGGTGGAAGTTTTCCATTGTGTATTTCCTATGAAAGATTCTTCAATGTGCTATTGTAAGAGGATAAAATATCTCATTTTGATAATAATACAGAATGCTTTCTTTTGATTTTGCTTAACTATTACCATGTACTTATATTAGGAATAAAAGTCTTCCATTTCTTTGAACAGTTCTGCAACTTTTGTTCACACAGCATGTTATGGCATAATTTGGTTGTCTCTTGGTACAAATACATTTGTGAGTATTACCTAAGTCTTGCATGTTATTGTTATTCTGCCATGCTGTCATTTGCAGAATGTGAGATGAAATTCTTAAATTTTAAAGTCTTATTCTATACAAATGTATTTCAATTGTAAATTGTTACTATGAAAGACAAATTTTTTCTTTAAAACTGATTTTAAATGGCGAAAGGAATGTCAGATGACTTGGATTATTGTTGCCATTATACATTTAGGATGTGCTATGCTGAGATCAGCCAGACATTTCCAAGGTATTAAAAATTAAACACTGTTATTTTGGGAAATTATGAGCACTCATACTTTTCATAAATGTGAGCATAAATGCACTACTGAATTGTGTGTCTTTGCTCAGTTACAAGATATACATGGAAGTGATCTATAATAGTCATATACATTTTTAATGTTACCAGAATAGAAATATGTAATAAATAATGGACTTGAGTGTGAAGACTATTGATTTGGTTTTTTCACCTGTTCAATTCGCTGAAACTATTTTAAACTTTTACTTAAAGATACCTCAGCTAAGGAAGAGCATACATAATGTTGCTGTATTATTTTATTTTTTGATTTTTATACAATTCCTCACAAATGGATATATTCCCAAAGTTTCTTTATAAGCTTATGATTTGAAACTCTGGATGCATTTTCCTCTAGATAACACTATCCTATGACATGTACACGGTTATGTCAAGCAATAGCTTCTTATTAACCTATAATTTAATGAAATCCAAAATCTTTCCTACAATTTATAATTCCTCTATAAAAAATTATATTTAGAGTTCTCATTTGGATTACCCCATAGAATAATTTTATTTTAAAATTATGGTAACTGGAACAAAAATACCTTTTTCTTAGAACTTTAACATAATAGAAATAGGCTCTTCTAATTACAAGCTTATATGGAATACCCTTCTGGCCCATAGCTCTAAGGGCAGACCTCTGACATGACTGAGAAAAAAAGATGGGGGGGGAGACTTTATAGAAGAGAGGGAGGTTAGCTGGAGTGATACAAATACAGTATATAGATGGGAGATAAGGATTGATTTGGGAGAGACAGTGAGTTTCTAAAATAGGGGTTTGTTATAGGAGAATTGTGTCCTCCAAAAAGCTGTATTGAAGTCATGATCCCTGAGAAGTTATTTGAATATAGAGTCTTGGCAGATGTAATTAAGATGCAAGTTAAAATGAGATCGTACCGAGTCCACTGGATTCTTGATTCACTCATTTTGTCTTCTTATAATACCAACAGCATTTTTTCACAGAACTAGAAAAAAAAAGATTCTAAATGGGTTTTTTTAGACAGGTTATGTTATGTAGTACTACAGGCTGAACTATATAGCCCAGGCTGACCTCGAATTTGCGGCAATTCTCATGCCTCAGCCAATGAGTGCTGAGATTATAGGCGTGCGCCACCAAAGCTGGCTCAAAATCTATATGGAACCAGAAAAATCTCGGAATAGTCAAAGCAGCCCTGAGCAACAAGAACATAGCAAGAAGCGTTATAAACCTAGACTTCAAGTTATACACCAAACTATAGTAATAAAAGTAGCATGATGGTAGCACAAAAACAGACTTGTTGACCAATGGAATAGACTAGTGGATGGAGAAATAACCCCAGTCACCTTCCTTCAGCCATCTGATCTTTGAGGGGCCAAAACACACATGACAAAAGATAGCTTCTTTCACAAAGGGTGATGAGAAAACATTATTCACATGCAGAAGAATGAACCTAGATCTATATCTCTCATCCTGCACTAAAATAAAAGTAAATCAAAGATCTGGATATAGAAACAAATGCTGACTTGCATGGTGGAACACACCTGTAATCCCAGCACTTGGGAGGCAGAGACCGCAGGATCACTGTCAGTTTGAGGCTACCCAGGGCTACAAAGTGAATTCAAGCCATCCTGAACTAAATAGTGAAAGCTTGTCTCAAAAAGGCAAAAAGCAGGCAAACAAACAAATAACTCTGTTTTATTGCTAATTTTTCCCTTTAATATAAAATCAAATTCTGACTGTGGTAGAAGAAAAAAATTGGTAAAATTCTTAAAGACTTAAGCATACATAAAGACTTCCTGAACAGAATCCCAGTTGCACAAAATATACTACTAAGAATCAACAAATTGGATTGTGTCAAATTAAAAAGCTTCTGCACATCAAAGAAAAAAAAACCTATAGAATGAAGAGACAGCCTACAGGTTGGGAAAAAAATTTGTCAGCTACTTTTCAGGTAGAACACTAATATCTAGAATGTAGAACTAAAAAAAATAGATCTAACCAAATAAAAGACCCAATTAAAATGGAAAATTGAAATAAACATTTCCCAAAAGAAGGACAGATGGCCAATAAGTACATGTACAGATGTTCAGCATCTTTGGCCATTAGAAGTGAAAATCAAAGGAATACGGACATTCTATCTTACTCCAGTAAGAATAGTGATCATCAAGGATTCAAAAAATGACGAACGCTGGCAAGGTTGTGGGGAAGAAGTAATGCTTTTATGTTGGTGAGAATGTAAATTATATCCGCTATGGAAATCAGTATGGAGATTTCTCCAAAAACTAATAAATTCTATTTGACCCAGCTATACCTCTTCTGGTTATCTTTCTGAAAGAGATAAAGTCATCATTTTCCAGTGATACATACATACCCATGCTTATAGCTTTCCAATTCATAATCGCTAAATTATAGAAGTGGCTTGCATACCCATCAATAGATGAATGGATGAAGAAAATGCAGTATATATACACAGTGGAGTAATACTCAGCCGTAAAAGAGTACATTTGAGTCATTTGTAGGAAATGTGTGCATTTTGAGACCATAATACTAAGTGAAATATATTCAACCCAGAAGGTTAAATATTTTGTTATTTCTTTCAGAAACCCAAAATATAAATGAAGAGCAAAATAAAAGAGAAATGGTAGGAAACAAAGAGGTAGACTGTAGAAATGGGATGGAAATATGGGGAAGAAAGAGCGAGAAAGAGAAGGAAAGAAGGGAGTAAAAATGATCAATATGCAATATATATACATACCAATTCCATGAACTGAGTGTAATTATTGTGTATCACAAACATATTAATTAAAATCAGAAGAGACACAGATATAATGCTATGTGAAGACACAGAAGTAGAAATGAAGTGCTGCAGTTGCAAGCCAGAGAACACCAATAACTTCTAGCTTATTACCTAAAACCATAAAAAAAAATAAGATGTTCTCTACAGATTTCAGGGGGAGCAAGACAATATCAACTCTTTGATTTTAGATTTTTGGCCTTCAGAAATGTGAGATGATATATACCTGTTGTTTTAAGCCACTCAGTTTTGGGTATTTGGTTATTACAGCCACAGGAAACTAAAACAGGATTCTTAGAAAGAATGAAATGAGGAGTGAAAAGAGAACAGAGAGGAACAGTGTCAAGATAGGGATTTCTTGCAGATTGTGTTCTTTTTTTTCCTCTTTCTGACTGCTTTTCGTTTTTTCTTCTTGAGTATTATTTTTAAATTGTGTGAATGGTTTTTAAGCATTCACATACTGTTAATGTGGTAATTAGTAGAACCACATTTTCTGATCTCAAATACAATGTTTTTCTGTCATAATTGTTTCTGCAATCTCAATACTGAATACAGTTATACTTTAAACTGCATGAGTTAAAGTGGGAGCAGGTGGGGCATGATGGTAAATGGCAGAGGAAGGAATTTTTATTAGTGACATTCAAAAGGACAGTTTATATTGCTGCTTACCTAATGCTTAACAGTCAGTGATTTTTCATTGGGAGCTACTTTTATTGAACAAAACACTGCTTCTGTATAACTTCCATCCATTGTTTCTAGTTATACACTGGATAATGTGTTTCCTATTCCAAGTGACCATACTTTATATAAACTTGAAAACTGCTTGTTCCTTTTATTTCTTTTCAATGTCACAGAAAATATCTGTAGTTCTTCCAGCTTTTCTTCACTTGATAAAGTCTCAATTTCCAGGTTTTTTACTGATAGTGTCTCTCTTCTGCCCAATCTTGAGATACAATACCCAGAACTGAATTCAGTATTCCACATGTGTTCTACCAGCACAGAATGTACTGGCAATAATATTTAGAGATCAAGGAACCCTATTTTTTAATGTAATTTAAGATTATGTAAGCATTTTAAGCAATTGCCTCAGCATTTTGGTTCATAATGAATTTACAGTCCACCAAACAATAGATCTGTTTATATTGTTGTGAAGCTGAGTTTATTTCTTGAAGCTGCACATAAATACTACTTTTTTATCTTTCTGTCAGGAGGGCTGTGTGATTTTTTTTATCTCTTTCTCTATGTTTTTGATTTATTACGTTGTATGTCTGACCCTAAGTAATGGGTACCTTCATTATTTTACAATTTCAGTGACTGTTTCACAGTCTTAATTCTCTGCATGAGCAAAGTCAGCTAACACCCAGTGAACATAGCTGACATGCTGCCTTCCTGAAAATTCATTTGCCTTTCATCTTTGGGTCACCATACTCTTCTGGCTTTCTTGTCTTTCCCTTTTACCTCCTTCATCTTCTTATGCATCTGGACTCTTTTACCTCTTCTTCAACTGTTGATTGTGCCGTGAGTTTTATCATTGCCATTATTCTTTTTTGGTATGCATTATATCTTCAGATAAATCATGTTTAAAATGGCAGGTCCAGATGAGTTCATCTGCATATAAAAGGGTGTAGAATCAGTCCCTTAGGAAAGTCAACATTTAGAGGTAAGGCAGAAAAGAAAGAATCAGCAAGAAAATAGGAGGTGATGCCAAGAATTTGAAGTTTTAGCAAGTGACTCTTACTGTGCTACGCAATGCAATTCATGTTCTTAGTAGAGTTGTAAAACAACTGGCCTGTTAGGTGAAAGTGAACATGTTAACAAATAACATTAGACTGAAGATTAGTAAGGTGTTTGTTCATCTCTGTTAAATTAAAGAAAACTAGTGGGTTACATGGGGAAATGTAGCACATATTCACAGCCATATGTAAAGAAAATAATCTTAAGCTCATGCCATGTTGTTTTCATGTTTTACTTATGAAGGGTGTTATCATAAATTATAAAATAATTGCTGTCCTGTACAATGTTTGGGTTACTTTCACTTTGTTTTCTTTTATAGAAAAATCTCTTTATGTTAGAGGTAATCATCCATAGAGATTATAGGTTCTAGAATCATATTGCCTAGGTATAAATTGCAGCTCAATCACTTGCTAGCTCTGTAATTTATGGAAAATTATTTAAGCCATCTGTCCTTGAGTTTCCTCATCTGAATTAGGAATATCGTAATAGTGTATAATTTCATTGAGGTGTGAGGGTTAAATTTATTTATAATTGTAAAGTACTTAAACTGACCTATCACATAGTGAGCATGTAACAAACATGGTTTAGTATTAATAGCTATGTTTGTGAATCTAGAATCTAACTTCTATTAAACAATTTCCATAGGAAAAATTTTTAGGATGGAATTATTTCTTTAATGTATTAAGGCATTTTTATGTTCCTTTGCTATATATAGTCACTGCTCTTCAAAAGGATGATATTTTGTATTGTATAATTTGTAAATGCAACCTGTCTGTCACTGGAAATCTGGTAAAAGACTGACTTGTTTGTTTTTGGTGCTGGAGATTAAATTCAGGCCTCACACGTTAAGCACACTGTCTACTATTGAGCTGTTGTCATCATCTGTTAAATCTCTTGTTAATTTAAAAATTTCACATTATAGTATTTCATTCATTAATGTCCAAGTGGATATTGATAAATAAATTACTTATAAAAGATCATGTCAAAGAAATATTCTAAATTTGTGTTTTGTTTTTTCCTTTAATAGAGTGAAGCCATGGCCATTCTTTTTGCTGTTGTTGCCAGGGGAACCACAATCCTTGCCAAACATGCTTGGTGTGGAGGAAACTTCCTGGAGGTGACAGAGCAGATTCTGGCTAAGATACCTTCTGAAAATAACAAACTAACATATTCACATGGCAAGTGAGTTCTGCTCTGCATGTGGAAGAGTGTTGAAAGGAATTCTCTTGTAATCAGAACAGTAGAAAACTAGAAAACAAGCATCTAGGTAGATTAATTTGAATAAGCTGACCTAACTGTAACCTTTATCAGTTTAGAAAATGTCTGGTTTTATGATGTATAAATTTAGCGTGTGATGTTCTATTATTGAAGTGATACTATTTGAAAGATAAATATGGAAATGTTATTCAATTTTATATAAAAATAACTTTGCTGTGGAGTTCTTGGATAGGCAAAATGATTTAGAGAATGCAAATAATATTCTTTTATTCATTCTTTTAGTAAGTAATTGTATTAATTTAAGCACTTTGCTTGGCGATGGGGTTGTAACAAAAATGCAGTATTTGCCTTCATAGAGATTATTTTTTTTAATAAAAGAGACAGCCAAATCCACAGATAATTATAGTAGTGGATAGGAGGTAGTGAGTAAGGGGATAGCACTCCAAGTAGAAGGAATAGCAGGTAGAGATGTATGGAGGCTAAGATGATTTAGGGAACTATAAGTTCTCTGTTGACTGGTGCTCAGGATGGTGAAGATAAAACTAGAGAGAGATAGAAGACAAGTCATGTGTAGCCCTGGAGGGCATGTTAACATTTTGAAAGTACTGAAAGTTTTCATCCATTATATGATAGCAGTTGCTTTAGAAAGGTTACTCTTATGGTTTATGGAGAGTGCTTAAGTGAGAAATCTTAGTGTTTTAGCCTTCCTCATTGATACTTAAAAATGTTTTGTTACCTAAACCATCTTTATTTCCTTAGTTCTTATCTCAGAAGGACATTCTTATTACTTTCTAGGATTAATCCCTTTTACAATTTGGAGTCCATTCTAAGTTACTATGAGAGAGACCCAACATATGGAATTAATTTAAATAAGATAGTCCTGAGAAGAATGGTTTAGTGCTGATGGTATGTCTCAACCATTCTCAATAAGTACCTTTCAGCTTTAGCCAGTGCAGCTTCTTTTAGTTCCTGTTATATCCACTGCTTTCCCAATGTTCTTAAAGGCAATGCCCAGAGGTGGCCTGACATTTTATTATTCAGAAATTTCTGCTTATGTTTTATTATTTGCTATATAGTTATGTAGCTAACTCAGGTAGAGAGGAAACCAGAAAATATCACCCTGTTGTCATACATTTAGCTAAAGCTCTTGTTACTATGCAGGAACTTATAGGATATTGAGGGATGACTTGAAGTATTCCATTCTACTCTATCTAGTTATCTGGGTTAACTCTTCTCAAACACAGAGCATGCCTTTTCTCTGAGAGTCGCCACAAAGATTCATTTAATTGTTGTGTTTTGTTCTAAATCCAGAGTTTCTGGGTAATACATACTCCTCTTCATCAGGCCCAAGAGTAACTCCTGTGGGCCACTGGCTATAAACAGAGAGACAAGTTGAATGATTTCCCCTCTTACCTGCCCCAACCTTACAAACAATGGTGAAATAAGAACAGAATCACTATATTGGGAATAACAAACTCATTTAGAAAAGACAAGAACAAGAAACATATAGAAGTCCATGCTTCTTAGCATACTAGCTGGCCCAAAGTAGATACTCAAATAAATGTTATGGAGAAATTGGTAGAAAGGTATTTGCTTTATAGTCTTAGGGGAAAAAGAATGAAAACTATGTGTCCTATTGAGGATTCTTTTTCAATGTGTTTCCCTCCAGAGATGCCAACTTTTATTTTGGGGTTAGGACTGCAATTATCATACTTCTGCATCTATCATCTTAATGGGTGATGCAAATACTTTCGTGCTGATAGCTGGGGTAGGAAGCTTCTTTCACTTTTTTTTCACTCCTATCAGTTTAACCTGAGGGTGATAGATTGTATCTGAAAATAATAAAGTAATGTTGGCAGCACTGAAATTGCTTATCTTAGAACATAGACATGAAAGAGATGTTGCTTATAACCATAGTGAATTTTATATCTTCTTTCTACAGTTATTTGTTTCATTACATCTGCCAAGACAGGATTGTATATCTTTGTATCACTGACGATGTAAGTAACTTAAAAGACATGTATTGCCATTTAACCATCAGTTCTTAGATATCCCTACCTGTGGTGGGTAAAGGTGATAGAAACTCTCTGTGGCTGTAAATTGTATTCTACCCTTTCCATTTGTCATACAGAGCAGGATTTGACAAAACTTGATGCTTTAATATTGTAAAAACAGTTCAGTTTCTAGACTTTTAACTTAATCTTTGGCAACTTCAATATTTATCCTATGGTATAGTGAAAACTGATAGTCATAATTCTGATTCTTTAGTACTAAAGTTTCTCAAATACTGTTTAACTGTGTATTTTCATTCCTCTAATCAATAGTTATTAAATTTTTAATGTATATGGTCTTTGGAAAAACAGAATCTCAATATATTATAAACAGCTATGTAAACTTGTAGTTTACATTGGTTAGGTTGTTTGTTTGTTTTTGTTTTTGTCTCTAGACCCAGAATACTCAGTAACTTAACGATGTCACCACCGTGCTTGCTCTTCTCTGCTTTCCTCAGCATCAATTTCTTCCCAGACAAGTACCACTTATGGTTGCATGGAGCTACATGCTTATTTATTCATGTGCAGAGAAGAGGGACTATGTTTCTGATCTTTTCTTTGTAGTAAAGAGGAAACTTTTCCCAAATGCATGCTCTCCTTGCATCTCACTTTCAATGTGAACTTCTTTTCATGTCTTATTGGCTGCAAGCCTTTTTCTAAACTGTTCACTGACAGGAGTCATGAAGTGGCATGATTGTTATAAATAAGAATTTCTAACTTTTATTGTCACGGACCTCTTTGTCACCTGTGGGCCCTATTCATAATGTTTTTTTTTTGATACTGGGAATTGAACTCATGACATTGTGCTTGCCAGATAGGCGCTGTGCAGCTGAGCTATATTCCTGGTACCATAATGTTGTTTTAATGTATAAAATAGATCACACATGCTTCAAAATAAAATCAATTATATTGAAACATATGTATATATTTATAATATTCAATATAGTTTTAACAGTTATATAGTACTATTTGTATTTCTTTATGAACTCAGTAACAAAACCTAGTCATAGGTCTAGTAACTAATCTTGAAATGGTGATGAGTGTAAAAGTTATTTTAAAAGAGCTATAACTGTGATGGCATGTGATAAAACATTTCTGTAAGTGACAAAATGATAGGTACCATTTCATGATACTCTGGTTTGTTACCAACAGTCACAGTTGAAATTCCAATTTATGACTTCCTTGGCTTAAACTAAGCATATTGTGTGAAATGGAAATGACTGTTAAAGATTGAAAATAACAATGATTTTTTTTGTTCTATCCAGAGACTTTTTTCCTATATTCTTGAAATTTGGTCATTAATTCCAGTTTATGATGTGCATGGCTTAGACTAAACATCTTTGGTGAAATGGAAATGACTGTCAATCATAGCAATCATCTAATTGTTAGCTCTGGTTTCATGGTATTTAAAAAAAAATCGAACTACAGTGGACCCCCGAAATTCATGTGGGTTAAGTTCCTATGAGACCTGAGAATTGTGAAAAGCCATGAATTTAAGAGATGATCAGAAAATTGCCTATAAATGCTTACTTTCATAGTTTAAATCTTAAATATCCTATTTCTCCTGCAGTTGTATAATTTAATTTAATAAAATAATTGTTTTTTGTAAGACTTTAGCCTTAGAAGGTACAGGGCATTTTGACAGCATCTTAGGGATCTTAGGACTTTAAGAAGAACAAAACCAAGAACACTGGAGATAGCTACGCATATAGCAACTTGTTAACATATGGGAATGCTCGGGCCAGGGATTTAGCTCAGTAGCAGAGCACCTGCCTGGCAGCATGAAGTCCTGAGTTCAATTCCTGGTATCCCTGCTCCCAAACAGATGTAGGAATGCTGATGCATCTGCCTTAGATAAGTCACAGGGCAGCTGCCAGTCACCAACAAGGAGAACTATGCTCTCGGGTTGGCTACTTGCAGACCTTCTCACCAAAAAACAATTGCAGAACATATTTGTGATTTCCACGAAATTGCAGGGTTTCCACCAACAATTATTTGTTAGATTCTGAGGAAAAATCTGTGAACGAATGAGACTGCAAACTTTGAACTATAATTTCACAGGGGTATACTGTATCTCTGAAGGAGCTTGGAGACATTTGTAATGCCACAAAATCTATAGTGGCCAAAGTTGAACCTCATATTTCTTGAGTTATAATTCAATGCACACACATGAATATATGCTCATACATACTTTTTGAATGACTGGGGCTGGACAAAGATATGTCACTTGACCTTTTCAAATGTACCACCACTATAAGAAAAAGTATATTAAAGCTCTTGTTAATAGCATTATCTTTACATGTAAAAGACTATTATTATGATGGATTTATTGAATATTTTTTGCCAGATCTTCATGGAGAGCCTATGAGAGGTATGAAGGAAGTAAAACACAATTCCTGACTTTAAGAAGTTGATAACCTAAGTACCATTATCCTTAGTTAGCAATAACAAGAAATATTTGGTTTTGAGTCTTAGCTGTTTTATTTACTGTTGTTTTACTTTTGTCAGATTGGTTACCTTTTCTATTTTTTTATTTTTTTTTTATTTAAAAGAGAATAAAACAAAAGGGGGTAGTACAGAGCAGATCAGAAGAGGACAACATAGGCAACACAGTACTTTACATTAAGTCAACTGGACATCAACAGAATCTAACGCCATATCTCTAACTCTGCTATAGTTGAGCATAGTTTCAATTACAATAATATCAAACATAACACAATAGTATAAAGTCATGCATATAGTGAAAGAATTCCAGGGCTTTCTGAAGCGAATAACAGAAAATGATCAATGTGTATTATAATATCTCATTTTTGATAAAAAAGAAAAAAATTTGTTTGAACTATCACACATATTCAAATTCCAGTGAGACACAATGTGGTAGACAGAACCAACGGCAATAGAACAAAAAAAAAAAGCATGGTAGGACTTCTAAGAAGGATAATATTAAATCAGCAATAGCTGTCATAATGTTTTCTTCAAAACAGCTGTTCATATCATCACGTATGATATAGTCAAACAAAACAGGATAACACCATTCCAACTGATGATTTAAAACTTTGAAA
>PVJX010043635.1:0-13524 GCA_004027295.1 Dolichotis patagonum
TTCTGCAGAAATGGCTTTTGTCTTAAATCTTGCCTCACACAGCCAGGAGGCTTTGCTCCCCTGCCATCTCTATTAAATCAGGCATTTTAAGTGGTTTGACCTCTGCCTGACCAAATACAGCCTGGGCAGGGCGTTGAGTCCCCCGAGAATTAGAGCAGGCTACTGTGTGGCGCCCCTGCCTGCGTGAAGCCTCGTGTGGCAGAAGTGGGCTCTCACACCTGGAGGGAAAGAGTGGCTTGGACACTCCCTGGGGACAGTGTGTGCTCATGCCCCAGAGTGCCCACCAGCCACCAGCACGCTTGTCTCATATCAGCAGCTGCTCCGAAAGAAAAGCTCTGGAGAAAGTCCGCTCCCAGGCTCAGTGTATAGCAGACAAAGGCTCAGAGGCTGTCACCAGTCCTGGTGGCTGAGTCTCTTAGAATTATGCTGCCCCCAGGGCTGTCAGGTGCTTGGGGTGTTTGTACTGAGGACACTAATTCAGTTGTATTGGGAACAGGGTAGGGCAGAGAAGTGAGTCTTAGTGCTGGGAAGTCCAAACCCCATCCTCTAACAGACCTGTCCCAAGATGTCTTGTCCCCAGCCTTGTGGGCTCACCCAGCAGTGCAGGGCACTGTGAGCGTGTGATGACAGAGCCTCAGGGCCATCCAGGTGCCCCAGGGACCCCTTCCTGCCAAGTACCTGGAGAAGTAGCCCTTTTGGGAATGTGTTTAGTGCATTTTCTCAAGGAGAAGGTATGACCTGTGTATTGGGCGGGCTTAGGGTCTCTGATTCCAGCCCAGCTGGCCACCTGACCACCCAGCACTGGAGGCTGGACAAGTGGCTGTTCCTGCCTGGGGAGACATGAGTCACATAGGTGGGATGGTTAAGGAGGGAGACTCGAGACTCAGCAGTGCAGGGAACGATGACCTGGGGCAGGGATGCCTGAGGCACAGACATGGCCAGGAGCTGGCCACTGGGTTACACCAAGGAACTGGCACGGCTGGTGTCTCCTGGCTGGGGACATGGCTCACAGTTGGCTGGGTGTTATAGAGAATAAAGGGAGAGTTGTTGATTTGTGTGTTGTTTGGTGACCCTGTTAGTAAGTTATAGCTGTAGGACAGGCTGTCTCCCAGACAGGTGACAGTTCACTCTAAGGGACCTTGTTTCTTCCCACCTGGGATGTGGGCTTGTGGAGAGGTTGGCCTCTGTCCACACCAGACTGGGAAACCACTGGCCTTGAGTCAGATGTTTCCCCAGCTGTCAGAGGTCGTTTTTGTGAGGACCTGAGGGCTCCTGAGGGACACAGCTCTCACCCCTGACCAGCACCTGGGAAGGGCTCCCAGCCAGCTCACAGGGCAGTATAGAGGCCAGCAGCTCCCACAGGGTCTCTGAGATGCTCCGAAGCCACCCTCCCTGGGCAGAGGCACCATTCTGTCCCATCTGAGCCAGGTCACCGCATGCTCTATAGATCCCTCTCCTCGTGTTTGTAATGAAGAAAATAGTGTTGTGAGGATTCATAGGCCTAGAAAAGTTATAAGAATATCCAGCATGTCATAAATACCTGACAAATGCTGAGCTATTGTTTCTAAAAATAGTAAGATAAAATGGTAAACTAAATTTTAAAAATTATTTAAGGAAATTCCTCGAATCATAAACAGTAAATAACAAACTTAGAATTTGTGGAAGCTGAAATGCTTGATGAAGTTAGGGCTGTAATGCTGGGCAGGGCTTCAGCTGAGCTGCAGACTGAGTTCCAGAGCTGGAAGTGCCCCAGCCTCCAGCCAAGCCACCATAGGGAAGTGGGGCGAGAAGCCAGGGCTGGCAGCCCCCAAGCCTGGGCGGAACCACTAGGCCACCCACTCCCGGCTGTCCAGTGGTGGGCACCTGCACACAGCCGCAGCTAGTTTCTGTGGTACATCCAGTCATTGTTGTAAATCGAGTTACTCTGTTACTTTAGAAATGTGTATTTCATTCTGGGGACTCTGAAAATAGTTTCTTTTTATTTATTTTTTCTTGGTTTTTGAGGCAGGGTCTCACTATGTAGTTCATGCCAGTCCTGAACCAGGCTGAATATAACCCAGGCTGGCCTTGAACTTGGCAGCAATTCCTCTGCCTCAGCCTTCCAAGTGCGGGAATTATAGGGGTGCTCCACCACACCTGGGCTCTGAAAATAGTTGTTCAAAATGCCGTTTAGATTAAATGTCTTTAAATACAGTACTTTACATGTCTTGATGCTATGTGCATTTTTCTAGGATAACAGAACGTTAGGATTAATAGTGTAATTTTCTTTTTTTATTTTAAAGGTAGTAAAATACAACAAAACAAGACAGAACAAAGCCAATCAAGACAATGCAGTGAAGTTGGTACAGAACTTCAGAGTAGGATACTGGGGAAACAATAATAGCTACCATAGTATGTCTTCTTGTCTCCACAATAGTTGTCCATTCCATCAGGTATAACAAAACCAAACCGAACACAAAACACTATAAAACCAATCAAAACAATAAAGCAAATAAATAAAGCAAAACAATAAAGCAAATAAGTAAATTAAAACAATAAAGCAAATGAATAAAGCAAAACAATTAATTAGAACAAAGCAAAACAGTGAGAACAATATTGGACTTCAAACACAAGACAGAAGGAAATCCCCCCTATTGGCTATATTGCATACTGTCTTCCTCCCAAGAGATGCACAGACCACTGGCCCCAGGCCTACCAAATCAACCAAACAATACACACATTCAGTCAGTATATGTACCCGCAGTGGAGGAGGAGGAGAAGGAGGAGGAGGAGGAGGAGGAGGAGGAGGCTGCGATGCTCCGCCTCACCCCGCCCTGCCACACCCTGAAGGTTATCTCTGTGAACAGTAGACTTTCTGTCCAATGGCTGGGAAACACGTGTTCAGGGGTGTACCTTCTAAAATTTAATTTGTAATAATTTACAGAGAAACCACAATTCCTGAAAGATTGAAATAGGTAAAGCTCTATCTTCTCACAGTAAGGCAGGAGAAATAGTATTAAAAGCCCAGGCAGTGGACTCCTGGGGCCAGGGAGGGGGGCGTTCTGAGCCCCTTGGGTGGCGGCTGGGTCCTCCTCAGTGCTCACCTTCAGCCAGGATGTGGTCTCTGGGCATCTGGCGTGGTCTCCAGGCCCAGTCTCCGGGCATATGACATGGCCCCGCCACACATGCAGATGTATGGCCTGGATTCTTCTTTCCCTAAGTTACTTTGTTGATGTTTTTGTTTGTTTGTTTTGCCTTTGTTTTCTGAGGCAGGATCTCTCTGCATAGTTCAGGCTGGGCTTAAACTCACTGTGTAGCTGAGGCTGGCCGACTGAGGTGCAGCTTTTTGTTAGGTACAGGCTCAGTTGCTGAGCACAGTGTATTGGTGGCCTTCTTGAAAATACCTGGAGCAGGTGAAATGTTGCCTCCTTACATCTTTGAAGGGCTAGAGAAGCTAGCCAGTTACTTAGTAATGCGATATAACAGAAAATAAAAACAACCAGTGTTTCCTGAAGGCACGCTCTATGTCAGGGACTGTTTTAAGCAATTACATCTCTTAATTCACAACAACCCAGCGAGGCACAAGGAGTCTCATTTTCCAGTTGAGGAAACTGAGGCCTAAAGAGATGTTTTCTGTTCAAGGTCCGTAAGGTCATAAGAGCCGGAGCTGGGATTCCTGCCCAGGTATTCTGCCTTCCGCTCAAGTCCTGAGCACTGTGAGGCAGCTGCCTCCTGTCTGAGGAGACCCAGGGTGGGAGGTGCAGGAGCGCAGCCTGGGTGGCCTCAGAGTGAGCCAGTTGCTTTTACTACACAATCCGGACTATGAAGGGGAAGCCCTGGGAAGCACCGTGTGAGAACAGGCAATGTGGAGGACTAGATGTGAGATTCCCAGAGCAGCAGCTCCGCCAACCAGTTGCCTGTGGCTAGAAGGCCGAGGGCTCCAGCTCTGGACAAGTTCTAGTCTTCATCTGAGGTGGGCTTGGGAAGGGTCTGCCTGCGGTGAACAGGGTGTTGTTTGCAGTAAGACAGCCTGGTTCCTCGAGCAAAGGCCAATTGCCTGTGATTTGGGAGGCAGGAAGGAAGTACCTGCCACAGGGCCCTGCAAGGTGCAGGCCCGAGCGGGGTGGCCCCTAGCCTGCTGTCCTGCAGCCGCAGTGCTGGGGAGGCCAGTCTGCCGGGACACAGCAGCCCGCCAGTCCCGCTGTCCTAGCTCAGTAATGCTGAGGCTGCACTCCCCTGCCAAACATCTCTCCCTGCTTCTGCTGGGATCGCCCCAGCTCATCTGCCTGCTGGCCGGACAGTGCACCCTGGGGAAGGGGCAGGTGTCCTGGGGCCCAGCCTGCTGCGTTAAGGAAGTAGGAGTTAAGCAGAAGCACCTGGCCTGTGATGCCGAAAACACTCTCAGCTTCCACGTGTAAGCATGGACAGAGGCTCAGAGCTGAGTGTGGCCCCAGGTGCACAAGGCCAGGGTGGGAAGGGTCAGCTAAGTGTCTTTCAGCACACACCTAACCCCTAACCCTTTTAATGACTAGAGAAACCTCCCCAGTCAGGTCGCAGACATATTCCTCCCCATAGAAAAGTGAACCCCCACCATTGGGCAGCCCTTGAATAATGCACTAAACCCACGGCCACTGTGTAACTCCAGAGCACGTGACATAAAGTGGTAAAGGTGTGGTGGTAAAGGCCAAGATGTCGAGGCACATGCTTCAGGTCCCCATTAAAAAGAAGACGAGGCCCATGGTACGGAGGAGTTCTGGGGTGGCCACTCTGCTGACTGCTAACCACACAGGAGGGCATCAGCAGAGCACCAGCTTCAGGCTCCATGGGTGCACCCAGGTGTACTTGTCAGTGGCCCCTGGCCTGGTGGTGGCAGTGCTGTGGGATTGCCGTGCTGCCCTGCCCACACGGGCACCATGCAAGGGAAGCGTGGCCTGCATGGCAGCTGCTGGCTTTCTGTCCGCAGACCAGTGTCTAGCCCTCCCCCAGCTAAGTCGCCTGCCTCCAGAAACAGTGTGCTACAGCACCTAGTCACACCTGGCGCTGTGTGGACAGACCAGCTGTGGGCTCAGGTCCCTGGGGCCGTGAGGGGCAGTGACAGAGGGGCTTCCTGCTGGAGTGTGCTTGGTGTATCCCATTGTATTGAAGCAATTAGTTAGATTCTTACATAGTATTCATTCTTGAGCCAGTAACATGATATGCTCAAAAAGTGTGGACACTTCCCTCTGTGCTTCAGACTTTCCGCTTTCCCATTTGTGCTGTTAGAGTTGAGGTCTAAAGCAGCCCCAAAGCCTGTGTGTCTGGAAGGAGGCTGGATTGGGGGGCTGTTAGAGCTGGCCTGGGTCTCTGCAGAAGAGGCAGCTGCTGTGGTGTGACCCTGCAGGATCTCTCCCCTTCCTCCCACAACTCGGCTTCCCCACTGCTGTGAGTGGAACAGCTCTCTCGACTCTGCCCTTCTGTCATGCTGTCCTGCCCTGGAGGACCAACCCTGAACTGCAAACATGAGCTGAGATAAGCCTCTCCTCCTCCACTGTTGGTACTGTGTCCTGGCAATGAGCCAAGCAACAGCCACCATGGCAGTGGCCCTCTCCACCCAGCCTGAAGGTGCCCTGTGTGCGGACCGCCCGTCCCCTGGAGAGGCCCGGCCACCAGCAGTAGGCCGTGGGTGACAGGCCCATGGAAGGTGGGCATGAGCACCAGTGGAGTTGCCATCGTTAGGTAGAGGACATACCTGTCATACATAGTTCCTACTATTTCTGGACCCTGAGCTAAGGGCTGAGGACCCACAGAGGCCAGAGGGGCAGAGTGCAGGGCATAGCCCCTCTTGTCCATGTCCCTCTCCAGACAGCCTAGTCACACAAGGGCAGCTCTGCGTGTCAGGGACAAGTCAGGTGGCCCTCAGGGACACTGTCCCACATCTTCAAGCAGACAGCAGGTATGGGTTACACTACGCCTCCAAGCACATAGGGTTTTGGGGTCATACCAAGTCCAGAGCACAGCAGCGTCAGTGACCAGCTGATGGCCAGGCAGGATGGAGACTGGAACCAATGTGGGTTGATAGTGCTACTTGTACTTAGTGAGTCTCTTTACTGTAATACCTGATGCTGACAAACTTAGGATTTATTTTGCTCCAGTTTTGGGGCTCCGGTGGTGGGCTTTTGCTGCCACGGCCTTGAGGACCATCACAAGGCAGGGGCAGTGGTGTGCATCTCTGTGTCTCATCTTTCCCTTCTTCTTGGAAAGCCACCAGGACTCAAGCTTGGGTCCCCATCCTGATGACAGTATCTAGTCCTTGACACCTTCCACAGGCTCCCACTCTAAATACCACATGGACAGATTTCTCCACCCTCTGCCTGCCCCACTCTGAGGACTCCTCTTCAACACACGCAGCCCTGGGGACACAATCAGCCATAGCCCAGCCATAGCAAGGGTTCGTTTGTGTCCAGGGGTGGAGAGGGTGCAGGAGGGGCCGGAGCATTCTAGTGCCAGTTTCTCTGACTCGCCTCCCCCAGAAGGAGACACACCGCATGCCCATCCCTGATTTCATGGTGCCAGTGTTGCTCCAATTCCCAGACCACCCTGCTCAGGCCGAGCTCTGGGTGGGAACCCAAAGGAGATTCTGCAGATCCCACACACAGGCCCTGGCGGCTGACCTGGTCCAGCCCTCCTGTGTGCAGAAGGAGGCTAGGGTTACAGCAAGAGTTTGGGTCCGGAAGGAACTGCTTACACCTGCTCTGCAGTGAGGCACCGAGAAAAGAACATAGAATAAAAAAACAGGAAGGATACATACTTATTTTCAGGATATACTTTTAACAACTTTCAGGATATACTCAACTTTACACAATTTTATCCGCTGGTAAACATGTTGAAAGCTCTGCAGTCTTGCTTTGGCAGTCTTTCATTAGTCAAATGTAGTAAAAAGCTGTTACCTTTCTTGAGAAAGTGTCTGCCCTTGTTCTGTAAATAAATGAGCTCTCATCTTGCTGGAGCTGTGGCCACCAGGTGCAGCAGTATTACTCAATATTTAATGAGTGGAAGATGAAGTGACACGGTACCACCACAGGTGTTGAGCATTTACTAATTAGTACTAATTATAGTGTCTAACTTCATACTGCACAACGCATGCTGAACTGGATTATGAAGGAGGTAGTATGTCTAGCATGGACAAATAATGCTGTATTGGATTTATATCTTTATTCATAGGAGTTTGACTTGTCCTAATCTTTTCCTATTAAAAAAAAAAAAAAAGCCAGGTGGGTCATGGTGGTACACCCTATAGTCCCAGCACACAGGAGGCTAAGGCAGAAGGATCACAGCAAGTTCAAGTTCAAGGCCAGCTTGGACTGTATAGCATGATCCTGTCTCAAAAAAACAAAAGGCCAAGTCTTTCAGTTCAAGTAGGTGTGTACTGAATCCCTCTTCTGTCGGCCTGTGCCAAGAAGTAGGATCATGTTCCTGAGTACACAGGAGGTTTTAGAGCTTCAGAAACCTGAGGCTTAAGGGCCGGGGATATAGCTCAGCAACACAGCACTAGCCCGACCAAGCACAAGGTCCGGAGTTCAATTCTGGGTACCAAAAAAAAAGAAAGAAACAGAAACCCGAGGCTTAGAATAATTTTGTGACTTCCATGTTCTTACTTAGTGGGAGACTGGGTGAGAAACTGTCTTATTTCTTTCATGTGACTTCAAGTCTTTTTCTGAAACATATACTAAGGAAAGAGCTTTTCCCAGGAAACCAGTCTCTCCTGGCCTCCATTTTATCTCCTCCTGACCTTGCTTCACACCACCACTTGGCCCTTCCCCACCCATTCCAGGCTCCTGGGGGAGCTTGGCTGCTCTTTTTAAGTGCAGTGACCTGCTTTGTTAAATTGCATTGCAGTTTCATGAGAAAAGGATGCAGGCAGTAGTTGGGAGAAGCCATAGGGAATCCCCCCCACCCCACCCCCCCGCACTGGAGGCAGGAACAGCTCCGCTTCGTGGGGTGCAGGTCCCGGTGGTCTCTATCCAACATTTAAAGTAAGATCACTGTCAAGCCTTTTCAAGTAAGAGTGGCAGTGTCGTGCTTGTCAGATGGTCTTCTCTGAACCCAAGTCGGTTTTGGAGGCACACTTTCATTTGCTGAATCTCATCCACGATGCCTGGAGAGAGAGTTTCAGGGTCCCAGTGACAACAGAGACACTCAAGGCCTTGCTGTGTTTCTCAGGGCACACCACAGCTGCAGGTAGATGGACACGGGTAGCAGCAGCATTCCTGAAAGTCCTAGCTACTTCCTGTTCCCCATAGTTACTTCGGCCCCCTGAGATCAGGTAGTGCAGAGGGCCTTCCAGGAGCGAGGCTCTGTGCTCAGAAGCTGGGCGGAGCACGGTGCACAGCAAAAGGAAGCTAGCTCGGCAGATCCGAGATACCGCTAAGTGTAAGTCAAACCATTTTTTAAGGATCACCAAGAAAATTAAAGATGCAGCCTGATTTTAGGGGTATTTGTTTAGATGTATATATTATATTAGAATGTGTGAAGGAGGATACTTGTACCTTAAAATTAAAATTAAGAAGGATTGACTGTGCCAGGCATGGTTGCACACCCCAGCATCGGGGAGACTGAGATAGGACGGTGGGGAATTTGAGGCCAGCCTGGCGTTGGGATACCTACTGAGTTCACAACCAACCCGGACTATATATCAAGTCCCTGTCTTTAAAAATCAAATAAGTAAATACATTTCCGGGGCTAATTTGAGATTAGCTCAGTGGTGAGAGTCTGTATTTGTTAAGGGTCAAGGCACAACGCAGTGAGTCAGTCCCTTCATATGCATCAGTTGTGTTTGTTTACTGTGCTTTTATGTGCTGAAGCTTGGATTCATGAGCTAAGAGGTCATTGCTACTGCAGATGACAGCTTCCAGGCTAGCCAGCCCACTGAGGAGCCCAGCTTGGCCTGGTGACTGAGAGCCAGGCCTTCTCTCCCGAGGTGGGTCTCCCTGCTTTGGAAAGAGGTCTCAGCCCAGATCAAGTGGCGTCCTCCGCATCCCTTCTTCCCTGTCTCCTGAGGGCAGAGCTGACCACTCCTCCCCACCCTACCCCCGCCTGGTCCCTGTGGTGCCTTCCAGGCCTCTGCACTGCAGCACTATTCATGGCTCACACTACAAGTTGTTTTCTTTTAGATTAAGAGTTTCGTTTTCATTTATCCCTATCATCAGTGCCAGCACAGTGCCTGGCATGTCTGCGTTGAATCAGTTTCTCAGTCAGCTCTGAAACGTAGGGGTTGAGTCCTCAAGGCCAAGGCCTGCTCCCTGAGCTGGACTCAGCACTGTGGCTTCACGCAGTGCTGAGGACTCACACACACCAAGCCACAGTGTTTGTTTTGTGTGTTTGAGGTTATAATTGCAGATCTTTAAATAAGTAGAAAAAAGAGAGATCACTCAGATCCTCATCTCGGTTGGGAAAATTTTTCCAGCACCTAGACTCCCCCCATAAAGCACTGTGCAGAGGAGCATCAGGGCATGTGCACTGCGCCATGTGCACACGGGATTCCTGACCCCGAGGAGATGGAGGCCAGTTCAGGGCTTGCCAGCACTGACTCACCTGAAGCATGTCAAGCTTGCTGACGCTATGCACCTGGAGCACCCGCCTGCAGTGCCTGGGCCCACCCTCCCTGCCAGGCACCACCAGACCCACATGTGGCTGTGTGTCCTTCCATGTATGATTTACATTTTTTGCCACATGCATTGATTCTTTAGACTTTATTATTTGAAGCAAAGCTCACATAGAGAAACATATAAAGTACACTGAATAATTGTAAAGAGAATACCCTATAGTGTAGCCACCACTCAGGCTGGGCTGCCCCAAACCTCCTACAGGTCCATGACAGTTTTAGATATACTAAATAAAGTTAGACCGAATAAACCCCTGTAGCTTACCTGGCTCATGCAACTGTTACTTTGTAAGATTTATACACATTATATCTAGGTGTAGTTCATCCACCTCTGTGAATTTGCCTCAGTGGCTTTATCTGATCTAGCGCTACTGGACATTTGTGTTTTTACTGGTCAAAGCTGTTAGGACAGTGCTGCTGTGGGCATGCTTCCACCTGTGCTCTGCCACACATATGCATGGTGTCATGAGGTCGTGTGCCTGGGGCAGGTCCATCCCGTGGGACATGTGTGTCTTCAGTGCCCTGAAGCCCACTGGCCATGTATGAGCCATGGCTGCACCTTGGCTCCTTGCAGCACTGAATGTGTGCCAGTCTCATGGGTGTCTGGCAGTGTCTGTGGTTTTAATTTGCATTCCTCTGATTATTGATGACAGTGACCACCCTGTCCTGTGTGATTAGCCAGGCAGTTATACTTACTGCGCGTGAAGAGCCTGGCTAGGACATGTGCCTGCTCTGCTGCTGGTCTTCTATGTTCTCAGACCGGTGCATCAGACTGTGAGGCTGGCATGCTCCCTTCTGCACTAAGGACACTGGTTACTGATGCATTGGAAATGCTTCTGTATTCTGGATCGATATTCAAGTAATTTATCCTGCTACTTGCTTTCCGTTCGTGGTGGTACCTTGCTAAAGTATTTGGTTTTGGATTTTAGCCCTGTTGATCAGTCTTTTAATGCCTACTAAGCTTGTGTGTAAAGAAGTCCTCTGCTCTTTCTTTGCCTAAGGTGTTGGCTTTTTTTTTTTTTTTTTTGGTGGTACTGGGGATCAAACTCACGACCTGGTGCTTGCCAGGCAGGGGCTTATGCCACTGAGCTAAATCCCCAGCCCCTTGCCTAAGGTGTTTTTCTGTTTTATTTTTCATTTTGTTGAAGCATTAGAGTTTTGCCTTTCAGATCTAAGCTTGTTTTCGCGTATCATGTGATCCAGCTTCTTCTTTTCTTTTTGTTTCCTGGGCCCTGAATGACAGTTGTCCCAGGACCATGTGTCCAAGGGCTGACATCTTAGCTCCATGATCACAGCACCCATGCGTGCATGAGCTCATCCGCTGCTCTGCCTTCTGGCCTAGCAGAGGTCAGCTGTCGTCATTAAGAGAGCTTTACAGGAAGCTGTGGCTCTAGAATAGCAGGTCCCCCAACGTGTCACCCTTCTCCAGGATGCCATGGTTGGTGCTAACCCTTTGCACTGCTGCACATCCTAGGATCCACTTACCCAGGTCCACGGAGGTGGCTGCCAGGATGGCACGGAAGCCGTGGCTTGTTTCTGAATCATGTAAGTATTGTTATCCACCGCCTCCTAGGGCAGGTGTGGAGCTCCGTGAAGACCTGGACGGCTCCCTCCCTTCCTGTCAGCATTGCTGCTGCGGTCCGGACAACAGACAGGCAAGAGAGAGAGCTGCTCGGGGCCCCAGAGAAGTGAAACCGGCTGCCTTACAGGTGCAGGAACAGAGCTTGTAAGAGTTAAGCAGGGCCACCAGTTATAAAATTAGCACCCAAAATCTTTTTTTCTTCTTGTATCACAACAGTAGTTTGAAAGTTAAATCTTTTGGGAGATATCATTTACAGTAGAACCAAAACATGGCAAATACTCAAGAATAAATTAAAGTACAATGTTTAACACTTTTTTATTTTAAAGAGAAAAATAAAATTTCAAAACAATAACTAGGGGGTAACAATGGTATATACATTGCGTATTGTTATCTTCATATCAGTTACTCAGTATGAGACATCGCTAATCGTCTGAAAAATACTAGCACAAACCTTTCTCTTTAATGAGCTCAACGAAATCAATAGTATAACTATCTTACCCATCTTTTATATGTGTATATATATATATATATAAAATATAGTTTCTTTTTCTCACACTAGTTGAGACAATACAATGTTTACACATGCATGTCTGATTTTTTTTCTTTTTTGGTACCAGGAGATCAAACTCACAACCTCATGCTTGCCAGGCAGGTCCTTATGACACTGAGCTAAATCCCCAGCATGTGTCTGATTTTTATTTCACTTATGAATATGGTCTCAGGCTGGGGATTTAGCTCAGTGGCATAAGCGCCTGCCTTGCAAGTGCGAGTTGTGAGTTCAATCCCTGGTACCAAAAAAAAAAAAAAGAATGTGGTCTCACGTTGCATCCATTTACCTATAAAAGTCTCCAGTTTATCTTTCTTGATGGCTGAGTAGTACTCCATTGCATAAAAATACCACATCTTTTTATCCATTCCTCAGTTGATGGGTATTTAGGTTGTTTCCAAGATCTGGGTATTACAAATCATGCTGCTATACACATGGGTGCACATACGTAGCTGTGGTATGTTTTTAATTCTTTTGGGATGGTACCCAGAAGAAGAATAGAGCTGGGTTGAATGCAACCTCTAATCCTAGTTTTTTGAGGAATCTCCACCCTGATTTCCACAGTGGTTGCACCAGTCTGCATTCCCACCCACAGTAGAGAAGGGCTCCTTTTTCCCCACAGCCCTTCTAGCATTTGTTATCGCTTGATTTCTTGATAGTAGCCATTCTTTCTGGGGTGAGGTGTAATCTCTGTGTTTAACATATTTCTACCTGACTTCTGGAGAGACTTAAGGATGGTTAATTGGAGAAATACTCCATGTTTGTGAGTTGGAAGACTCAGCATCACAAAAGCTTCCACTCTTCCCAAGTCTGGTGGATAAACAGGGGATCGTGAGCAACCCACACATGAAGGGAGCAAGCTGGAGGGATTCAAATCAGCTGTTTGGGTGTCAGATATAAGGAACTCAGGTGCTGGTGCTGGTGCAGGAGGGCCAGGGCAGAGGGGAACCTTGGAGCAGTGGGGAAATGGATCTTTTAAAATGATGCATGAGGAGCTGGGGATATAGCTCAGTGGCTCCTGCCTTGCAAACGCAAGGTCCTGAGTTTGATTCCTGGTACCATTAAAAATATAGATATGCATATAAATATATAAAATGATGCATGAATTTCCTCTGGAAAACAAAATAGTGGCCAAGTCCGGTGGCATACATCATATTCTGTGATTCAAGTAAAATGTTGTGTCAAACTGTCAGACCCTTCTGTAACTGAGGTATATATTGCTAGCCACATCTGTGACCTCAACTCTGATACTAGTGATCACTTAGGACCATTTATGAAGGCCTGCTGGGACTCTTTACTGTCAGGCAGAAGAAGTTTCTAGACCCCTTGGTCATACCTGACTCACAATAGAGGTCTTACCACGCACCTCCACTGTGTGCCAATGTGTGTATGATGTATTAGTCCATCTTAACTTCCTACTCATGGCAGAAAATGGGGTGTATTAATAGACATTCTGCTGTTTCTTCCTGCACCCCCCTGAGTGATCTTGAGCTGCCTTCAGAGTTCACCCTGCTGAGCTCAGCCTGCTCGTCCTGTCCACTGGGAGCAGGGGCATTTATAAAGCTGCTGTTGAGCATGGCTGTCTGTCCCTCAGGAGTAACAGGCTTCCCTTCGGGAAATATGCTTTTGAAAGAGCAATACATTCTTATCCCCTCATTTTCCTGTTGGTTTCTGAGGCCCTGGATTCACATCTTTTTTCTTTGCTCCTCTCCCCGCTGCAGTTTCTGCACAAGTATGGCTGTTCATTTTGCTCCTGGGTATCCTTGAGGACATACC
>PVJX010043636.1:0-13569 GCA_004027295.1 Dolichotis patagonum
ACTCTATGCATGGCTTTATACTATTGTGTTATGTTTGATATTATTGTATTTGAAACTATGCTCAACTATAGCAGAGTAAGAGATATGGTGTTAGCTACTGTTGATGTCCAGTTGACTTAATGTAAAGTACTGTGTTGCCTATGTTGTCCTGTTCTGATCTGCTCTGTACTGCCCCCTTTTGTTTTATTATCTTTCAAATAAAAAAAAATAAAAATAAAAAAGTTGAACTTCTGGGGTCTCTCTAGCTCTAAAAAATCTTCAGAGGAAGGGAATTCTACCTTTCCTTTCTAAAAACCCTTGCTAGGGAAGGCTGCTGATTCCCCTGACAAACAACAAAGGGTACGAACAAAATTATGCTAAGGTGTGACACTGCAGCCGGTACAGTTCATCCTCAGGCCGGGAACACTGTCTAAATATAGAAGCTCTCTTACCATTGGAAGGTCTGAATAAACTGGGTTAGTTGCTGGGCAAGGTGCTAGAGGCAGAGCAAGCAGAAAGGTGTGCCAGCTGCGCAATAGCACTGCATAACAATGTAGGACACAATTCCTCCCTGAGCTTGGCCCTGCTTGCATCACCGCTTTCATTGCACGTCCTTTAGAGGGATTATATAATGTTGATTAAGGCAGATTACTTTATGAATCAATCTGCCTCTGAGAGAAACAATGGCATTTTGCCACAATATTTCCTACCAGGATGACAATTTCATGCCTTTAGGTTGATTGACTTCTACTTGTTTTCAAGTGTGAGGGAAACTTGGATACATGTATGATCCATGCACAGCAAGACTGTCTTTGGACATGCATGCCTTCCAATAACGTTAATCTTAACACAGACTTAATCTTGGAAAGATGTTTCCAGCCCCTTTAGATGTGGTCATGAGTTGTGTTATATCCCCAAAAAGATATTTAAGTCTTAAATCTTGGAACCTGTGAAGAATGACTTTATTTGAAAATAGGGTTTTTGCAAATGTAATCAAGTTATGATAATACTGTCCTAGATTAGGATATGCCCTAATTCAATTATTGTCCTTATAACAAGAGACAGCTTGAGTGCAAATCCACTGATGCATGGGGATAAGGCCATCTGAGGACAGAGGCAGAGATTGGAGTGATGCCTCTACAAGTCAAGGAATGTTGAGGATTGTGAGCAAACCACAGAAGCTAGAAAAAGGTATGACAAAATTCTTCCCTAGAACTTGGAGAGAGAGAGCAGAACCCTGCTGACACCTTGATTTCAGATTCTGAACCTTCTGAACTGTGGGAGAAGTGATGATGTAGAGACTGAGGGAAGATCTTGTTTCAAGACTTATTACACAGGAGAGACAGGGACAATTGCTAAAGCAATAAACTCAGGTCACATTCTGCTGACTGCTGGAGTTAGGCGAAGACTAAGTTCTTATTGTTGAGTATGGCAATTTGAGGGTGATTAATAAGTAACCTTGACCAAAGTAGTTTAGGTGTAGGTGGAATAAAATTCTGGAGGTGTAGATTCAAAAGAAAAATGGTAGGAAGCAGAATATAAACCCTTTGAAGGATTTTTTTTATCTGAAAATGGGACAGAAAAAATTGTGTGGTAGCTGCAGGGTAATTTGATGTCAAGGGAGAATGAAGTTCGTTTGTGTGTTTACTTATTAGGAGAGGAAATACTAAAGCACAAAAGAAGAAAATTATGTGTAGGACAGAATGGAAAATTGCTGTGGAAGTGCCCTTGAGTCAGCGAAGGACATGAGATCCAGGGAACAAGGGCAGGGTAAACTTTAGTAAGGAGCACAGAGTGGATTCATTGTCACAGGAGAAAGGCGAATATACTAGACAGACACTGGTATGTTATTTGTTATACAAGTGAGAGCTCATGGGAGTTTGCTTTGATTGCTATTTTCTCAGCTGCGTGGGAAGCAAGGTCATCAGCTAAGAGTGAGGAGAGGGAAGAGTTGTGACATCTAACAGAGTGAGAGAGTGAATGTACTACAAGGGATGCAATGGGATATCTAGGCAGCATTGTATAGAAGTATAAGAGATTATTTTGGTGAACAGAAACAGACTGGGAAATTCCATAAGTTTTGACAGTTCCCAGCCATGGTAACTATACTGCAGGCATTGGGGGCACAAAGAGGAATTCTGACCTCTGAAAGTTTAAAATCAAGGATAAGCAACAAATAATAAACATGCGAAAGGTCCAAATCATAATTTAAGACAATAGAAGAGATATATGTGACAAGAAAGCATATAAAACTGCTGAATATGTTTAAAGAGTTCAGCAGAAGGAGAGAAGTGATCTAGAAGTGAAATGATGGTTGAGCCTGTTAGAAAAGATAAATTCAGAGATGGACAAGTGAGAATAAACAACATAATAAAAACCAAGTCCAAAGCCTGGAATGAAAGCCTAATGATATATTATCACCAAGCAGGATTTCCAGATTAAAACACAAGACACCCGGTGAAGTTTGAATTTCAGATAAACAACAAATAAATTTTAGTACAAATATGCCTCATGTAATACTTATCTGAAGTCAAATTTAACTGAGTGTCCTATAGTTTTGTTTGCTCAGTCTGGCACCTATACCACCAAAATTAAATATGAATTAGAAGAATGAAAATGTTTTCTAGTGGTGGTAGACCCTTCATTAAAGCCACAGAAATGAAATTTTGTCACCAATTTTGTATTTGACAAATCCATGAAGGCAGAAGCTCAAGCAGTATATATGGCTCACTCAGAAGGGTTGCTTGGCAGTGAAAAAGGAGAGAAATGCAGAATGTAAGACCAAATGAAAAGGTGGATCTGAAACTCTGGGCTCACAGTCACTGTGACATTGTATGCAATTAGATGTGTGACCAACAAATATCTCAATTTTAAGAAGTTCTGTAAAGGCCACAAATTGACTAAATGATGAGGTTACAGTTCAGCTAGATTTATTTTTTATTTCTGTTTTTAAAGACAAGGTCTAACTATACATTCAGGCTATCCTTCAACTCACTATAAAGCCCAGGCTCACCTAAAATTCCTGATGATCCTCTGCGTCAGCCTCCAGAGTGCTGGGCTTACAGGTCTGCACCACCATGCCTGGCAAGCTGCCTTTATAATGTAGGGCTGAAATATTCTCTGTTGAGCAGAAAGACAAGGGAAGAATACACAGTATTGTAAGTGAAATATGAAAGGGACAGAAATCCTACCATTCTCAAAATATTACTTTTATTCAATAGTAGACTAAACTCAGATGCCCTGAGAATGAAATAAGATTATGAATTTCAGATTGCAAGTTACTTAAGAACACATTCTTTTGCCCAATGCATTCTTTTTTCTTCAACTTGGTAGATGAAAGTGTCAAAGAGATTTCCATAGACCAAGCACTATTGTGAAAAAGGCAATGGCAGAACTTTTCCTGCTTAGCAGCTAGAGTTAGGGGACTTTGTTACTGGGGATGGCATGTCCAAAGGCTGTGAACTTAGGGGCACATGGTCTTCCCTAGAAATATTTTATCCTTAGGGACTTCAGAGTCCTATAGTATCATTTTAGAATATTTATTGCTGATATGCCTGCTCCCAGGAAGAAAAGGTAACATCTTTTGGAAGGGATTTTTAAGAATGGGGGTTAACAGAGAGACCTTTGACACTAACTGCTAATAGATTAGTTCAGGGACAGCTCAGTCCTTACACATTGTAAAGATATTGTCATCTATCTTTCTCCCCAATCGGAGTGTTCATCTTGCCAGTTTGTATAGTTAATTAGATTGTTAACTCTATTTATAGCAGCAAACACTTCACTGGCATATAGCACATGCTGATTATTAATCAGGGCCCTCTACTGACTCAGGTGGAATGAAATGTAATTATTCAAATAAGATTCAGGCCAATGTCCAGTGACCTCACAGACATCATTCTGACTTTGCAAGCAGTAGTTTTCAGAAGCTGGAAGGCATAGAGATTCCAGTTTTAGGGGGCCTTGGGTTGAATAGTGATGCTGAGTTTAGGCATCTGTTAGTGCCTTTAACAGGATTGTACTGTCTTTTATAAATGTACCCGTGCACCTGCCAGCTTATGACTCAAAATCAGCATTACTGTATAAATCATTATACAAAGTAGTTATGGATGTAGAATTTTAACAGCAAATCAATGAAAGTTAATTTTCATGGATGCTATTAAGGAGAATGTTCACCAAGCCCATCTCCTATCATATATCACATTGCTTTATACTTTAGGAGAAAAGCTAAGATCTTGTGTAGGTGACTTTTACAAAATACAGACAGTGGAACAGCTCAATTCTCTTTATCTAGATTTGACAAAGTACTCTCCCAGCAGTTACTCATTTAGGTGTTTAGTGGGGAATAAGAATTCCCTCGTGCTGGGATGGACAGAGGAGGAAACCTAAAGGAATTCTTAGAGCAGTTTACAGCTGCCCTGACTGTGCACTTGCTTGAAACACTGATGATGCTGTGTCCTGTATGCCAATTGCCCCTTGGGTTAGAAATGTGTTACTCTGAGCTCCTGCTGTGTTTGGGCTTTGAAGATTTTCAAGCAGAACTATGCTGACCAAGTGATAGTGACCTTTCTTTTTCTTTGGTAGAATGAAATCGTTGGTGCATAAATTTCATTCTCATTTGAGGTTCTGAGAAACCTAGAGAGTGCTTGCCACTTTTTGGTAGGATGTGGAGGGGAATAAGTACTTTACCTGGTGTTTGTCTTACACAGGGATACTTTTATTTTGTTCAAAGTATAAGTAATCATCTCAAGCAATCAAACAAAAATGGAGGCTCTATTACATAGGCACAGTGCAATGGTATCTACAAGCTGGAATTTGGAAAGATTCATACAAGGACTTGGATAGTTCTTACTTATACTTCATAGTCCTCAAGATATTAGTCCCCCTGCTATTCTTTTGAGTATCTCCTCCCTGGCAGACTAACTTTCTCTGCTTATCTTGTGCTGGTTCATCATGCATGCCTCAGTTTTTGCATATTAAGATGTTTACGTTCTGGATTCCATGAATTCCTTAATCCTTTTGCTTTAAAAAAAATATATATGGCATTTAAAAATTGAGGTATGTGTCATATTAAGTTCATCTTTTTATTGTGGTTTTTAGTATATTCATTATATTGCACAACCATCACCAGTATCTAATTACAGAATATTTTTATCAACCCAAAAAGGAATTCCACACCTATTAGCAGCTCTTCCCCATTACCCCCCTACCCCTATATCCTGTGAAGCTACTAGTCTACTTCCTCTCTCTATGGTTTTGGCTGTTCTGGACATTTTATATAAAAGGCATAACATAATATATAACCTTTTGTATCTCACTTCTTTCACTCAGCATGTTTCAAGGTTCATCTGCAGTGTAGCATGCAACAGTACTTCATTAGTTTTTAATGACTAAGTAATTTTCAATTTGCGGACATACCACAAATTGTTTATCTGTTCATCAGCCAATGGACATTTGTGTTTTTCCACCTTTTGACTATTACTGATAGTGTTATGAATATTTTAAAACTTTATTTATAATTGACATATAATAAATAACATATATTTATGGGTACAGTATGATGCTTTGCTATGTGTATACATCATGTAAACTTAAAGTTGATTATCGTATCCATCTACCCATATGCTTTAGCACCTTTCTGATGAGAACATTTAAAAATTCACCATATTAGCACTTTTAGTATACTTTATTATTAGTTATAGTAAATCATAATGTTGTATAACAGATTGTTAGAATTTATTTTCCCTAGCTTAACTGATCTCTCCTCCCCAGCTCTTTGTAATCAGTATTCTATTTGCTTCTATCAGTTTAGTTGTTTAAAAATGAGATTTCACATATAAGTAAGAGCTCACGGTGTATTTCTATTTCTGGTTTATTTCATTCATGTTGCAAATGACCAAATTTCCTTTTTAATAGGCAAATAGTATTCCACTAGGTATATGTACCACATTTCTAAAAATCTGTATCTGTTGATGGACACTTAGGTTGTTTGCAAATCCTGGTAATGGTGAATAATGCTTCAGTGCAGACAAGAGTGAAGACATATCTTTGAAATGGTGATTTCCATCTTTTGGATATATACCCAGTAATGGGATTGCTGTGTTATATGGTAATTCTATTTCTAGTTTTTGGGAAATGTCTATACTATTTTCCAAAGTGATTCTATTAATTTACTACTGATAGTGTATAAGGGTTTCCTTTTCTTTACATCCTTAACTATCACTCATCATTTTTATAATAGCTAATATAAAATGAGATGATATCTTGTAGTATTGTTTTGCAGTTCCCTGATGATTAGAGATCTCAAATACTTTTTCAGATACCTATTAGCTTTATATATGTGTTCTTTTGAACAATATCCATTCCTGCCTCTTATTATTTTTTAAGTGTGGTATCTTATTTGTTTGTTTGCATATACTGAATCATCTTTATATTCCAGAGATAAATACCATTTGATCACAATGAATGCTTATTTTGATATGCTGTTGAATTCAGTTTGCTAGTATTTTTTTCTTTCTCATGCTAGAGATTGAATCCAGGGCCTTGTTCATGCTAGACAGGTGCTCTACCACTGAGTTACACCCCTGGCCCTTTATTTTCTTCTTTTGAGATACAGTCTCACTAAATTACCCAGGCTTATCTCAAACTTGGTTCCTGCCTTAGCCTAATAGGTAGTTGGAAATTATAGGCATGCACCACCAAATATGGCATCAGTTTGTTAGTATTTTTTGAGCATTTTATGTCTATGTTCATCAGTGATTTTGGCCTGTAATTTTCTTTTTTGTAGCATTCTTGTTTGGCTCTGTATCAGCACATGATATAAATTCTGTATGCCAGTTTTGGTGGAAGCATATGCTTTCAGATCTTTTGACATACATTAGGAATGGAATTTCTGGGTCCTAGGCTAATGCTATGATGAACTTTTTGGTAACTGCCGTATTGTTTTCCATAGTAGCTGTGCCTTTTTACATTCCTACCAGCAATATGTGATGAGGTCCGTTGATACTTATTTCCACATACTTATTTCTCTGGCAGGCAGAATCTGGTTGGCTCTTTGCAATCATAGAATAGGGGCTTCTTTCCAGTAAGTTAGGTACTCTGTTCATGGGGGTAGGCAGTGGGGCTTATATACAAAGATCCATCATATAGCAATTCTCAGAGAAGAAAGGATGGTCTATGTATTTTGTATTTGTTTCTTCCTGTCAAACTGCTATCTTACCCCCAGCATGCCGCCTTTTGAGTAATCCAGAATCATGGAAGTGGTCAGTTGATTGCAATGTATTATTTTCAAATTGAACTGATCCATAACTTTTCTTTAAGACAAAGCAGAAAATTCTTTAGTGGTAAGTGAAAAGTAACTTTTTCACTTGGAATAACCTGTGAGGCAAATGAAAATCCCGCCCCAGTTTGGAACTGTTAATTGATGTGTATCATCTCATAAAGTGACTTGGTGATCATCCTGGGATTAGCATTTGGAGTCTCAGTGCTACTGACTGGATTCTCAGGCCATTTGTTGAATGGAACCTTAATTAGACACTTTCTGTGTTATTTTAGTATATAAATTCCTATTCTTTATTCATTTCTTTGTGAAATTTGTAGACAAAACCTCACTTGCACTTTCTGAAATGAATTGCTTTATAAAAATCCCAAAATGGAGTGAAGCACATCTGTTTCCTCTTCTACATTAACTTATTTATTGCAGTAAAGCCCCAGACAGTCCTTAGAGAGATGCGGTTATAGGAAAGAAAACTGATTATGAGGGAAAGATTGTAGGGTCATTGAGATTTATTTCCCCTATATGCAAAGTCTGCTCTGTAATGTGTGCAATAGCTGCAATCACCTTGCCATAAAGCACTGTTCACATTTGAGAAGCTAATCATGCAGTCTGCAATGAGGGGAATAGTAAGCAAAGGATTCCCACTACAGGTTTAACCATCAAGAGTTTAAGATATTGCAATGGAAATGAGGCATGTTGCACAGCATTTTAACTGAGCATTACTCTGGAGCTTGAATTCTAGCATTAAGACTCACAAATATTGATTTGGATACAAATGTGGAGAAGGATTTAACATTTACCTTGTTTTCTGTGAAAATCATGATAAATGTACATAAAATAACCTAAGCCAGAGTTGGACTCTGTGTCTGTATATATGAAAGGGATAGATGAAGTTATATATATATATATATATATATATATATATATATATATGCTTAGATAATGTTATTTATTCCATATTATTTTTGATAATTTTGATTTACTTGATATCATTCATAATAAGTCACAATCTTTCAAACTTAGGAAGGCTGAGTCCTGATAGAGTGGTGATTTTAGGTTAGTCTGCTTCTAAATTTATGGATTTCAGGCTGTATTTCTTCTCCTCTACTCTTGTTTCAAGTGGGCCTCCAGACATAGTAGGTGACACTGATGGATGGTCCCTACCTGGCTCTTTATTGAAACCTCACAATGTACACCAAAAGGGCAAGATAGTTGATGCCTCAATCAGGGGTAGACAGCTAACAGGTCAATAGAAACTCAACCTGAAATTGCTGCCACAGAAACTTGGTATAGCTTTTGGGTTTGATGTACAGCTATGCTGCTTTGTAATTCAGCAAATGCAATGCTTAGCGACTGTTCCATTAGGTGCAGCTGTAACCAGAAGTCAGGTGATCTGGAGACCAGCTCCAGCTAGAGCTCTGTGACCTCAGGAAGATTTCTCAGTGCCTCTGAGATTATTTTTTTCATGTGATATTGGTATTAGACTTTACTAACCAGAATTGCCTAGGAGAATGCATGGGAAAATACTTTGAGGATGAGAAGGTATTGGCAAAATAAAAATGCTAGACAGGTCAGAATTCCCTCTGGGGTGTTTCTTCTTTTAGGACAGGGAAAGTGGGGTAAGAGAAATAATTTACTTCTGAAGCAAGAATCACATATTTTAACTCATTTAATCCCACCATGATTAGGGATATTATTCCCATTTTATAGATGACTTAACTGAGGCTCAGAGAAAGTAAGCAATTTTCTCAAGGCTTCTTTGTTGGTTAGACTTCTTCAGAGACAAAGGTGGAAGACTATAAAGCTGTATCTAAGGTAAGTTATCCCTACCCCATTGTTCAACCCAATATTTACTAAAGAGGAGTAACCTACTTCCTTTCCTCTCCAGTCACTTAACTATTATGTGACCTTGAGGTCAAACCTCTTTGACCCTGATTTCTCCTCTGTAAAAGAACAGAATAGCACTCTTTGGTAGGTTCATGTGAGGATTAAATGAGTGCACAGCTCCTGGTTAGGTGTGGGCACAGAAAAGATGCCCCATGTCTCCTGGCATTCAGGCCTTCTGCCTCATCTAGCTGCTGACTTGCCAGCACTCCCTTAGTTCAACCTGTGCTTCAAGCCTTCCTTTTTCCCTTCAGCAAGAAGAATGAGAAAATGTCACTGCACATTATCTTCCCATTTTTACTGACATTAAAATATTTTCAAGAAATACCCTTAAATATCTACCAAGCTAGGCACCTAAGCAAGTTCTCTGGGGACAGAATTACTCCTCATTGGAGGGGAAGAAAGTGCCTTGAGCTGATGCTCAGTGACAGATGACCCAGGGCAGGAATTTCTGACATCCTTAGTCATTTAGTCTGCATTTCCTTCATAGCTGAAAACTGTGGCACTATTATTTTTTCTAGTGCTCATTAGTAATCATATTTAATATATATCAACAAATGAGATGTTAATAAAGCTTATGAAATAATTATTTCACCCTAAACTGGTGATTTACATCCATGAACTTAAATTCCTTTCCTTCTACTCGATTCATTTGAAATGGTCAAAGAAATATCTAGGGTCTCTACAGCACAGTGAAGGAATAGCAAATTATGCCGCCACTAGGCCAGAAACTAAGAACTAGAGACTTAGGGTTTTGTTGCACACTAGTGAGAAACACTTATTTTATGATTTTTTGGGGGTTTATTTTTTATTAGTACATGTTTGTGGTGCAAAGTGAATACATTTATCGAGGGGAGTTGGTATGTGTACATAACATCTCTTAATTCTCTTTGTCCCCTACCGCTCCTATCCCTCCCAGCTACCTCTGTCTCTTGATCCCCTTCCCATCAGCAAAAATTCTACTTCCGTTTTTTTCTTTTAATTTCTTTTTTTCGTACCAGGAATTGAACTCACAACCTCATGCTTGCCAGGCAGGCGCTTATGCTGCAGAGCTAAATCCCCAGCCCCTAATTTTTAATTTTTAGCCCCTTTCCCTTTCCTCCCTCTCCTACTGCCATCTTTTGTTTCCCTTTCCAGGCAAAAAAGATCTCCCTACTACCTATATCTTTATTTTTTCTTTCTAGGTACTGGGATTAAAATCACGACCTTGTGCTTACCAGGCAAGCACTTGAGCCACTATCTTGAGCCCTATATCTATCTTTTATTTTACTCTTTATTTATATTTTGTGGTTTTCATATAAGAGAAATCAGTCAATATTTAAGCCTGTGTGTCTGATGATTTATTTATTCACTTATTATGGTCTCAAATCACGTGCATTTACCTACAAATGCCTCAAGCTTATCCTTTATGGCAGAGTAGTACTCCATTATATATAAATACCACATTTTCTTATCTATGCATCTATTGATGGGCATAGAGGACATTTACAAGATTTATCTATTATAAATTATACTGCTATAAGCATGATTATGCATGTAACACTGTAATATGATGTCATTAACTTTTGGAGGAAGATACCTAGAAGGGGAATAGAAGGTCCAAATGGAATTTTTAATTTTAGTTTTTGGAGGAATCTTCATACTGATTTCCATAATGGTTTTACTAGTCTACATTCACAATAATGACACAGAAAGGTTCCTTTTCTCCAACAGCCTTGCCAGAATTTGTTATTATTTGATTTCCTGATGATAACCATTCTTTCTGGAGCAAGATGGAATCTCAGTGTTGTTTTAATTTGAATTTATCTAATGGCCAGAGATGTTGAACATTTTTCATGGATTATTGGCTATTTATACTTTCTTTGAGAAGGGTCTATTCACTTTGGTTGCCCATTTTTGACTGGGTCTTTTATTTTGGGGGTCTATTTTTTTTCCTTTCTAAATATGAGTCCTCTGTCTGAGGAATAGCTGGTAAAACATTTTTTTCCATTCTGTAAGTTGTTTCTTCACTCTGTTGGTTGTTTTATTTACTGTGCAGAAGCTTTATAATTTGATATGATCCCACTTGCTGATTTGTACTATTTTTTGAACCATTCAGAAAGTTCCTACCTACACCTATGCCTTCAATAGTTTTATCTATTTTATCTTCTAACAGATTAAGTGTTTCTGGGGTGTTTTTGGTTTTGGTTTGGTTTTTGTTTTTTCTCTTTGTACTGGGGATCAAACTCATAACCTTGCACAGGCCCAGCAGGCGTATGTGCCACTGAGCTAAATCCCCAGCCCCTAAGTGTTTCTATTTTAACATTTAGATCTTTAATTCATTTTTATCTTAGTTTAGTACATAATGAGATATATGGGTCTAGATTTAATCTTCTGCATCTGGATATCCGTTATCAACATCACTGTGTACTAAAGAGACTGTCTTTCCTCTAGGATGATTTCTGGGCCCTGGTCAAGGATCAGATGATTGAAGGTGTTTGGGGTTATTTCTGCATCCTGTATTCTGTTGGTCCACCTGTCTGTTTTTGCCAGTACTGTGCTGTTTTTGTTTTTTTTAATCAGTTTAGCTTTGTAGTATAACCTCAGATTTGGAATTGTGATGCCTCTTGCTTTGTTTTTGTTGCCCAGGATTGCTTTTGCAATTTTGGATTTCTTCTGATTCTATAAGAACACTAGGATTATTTTTTCTAGATTTGTGAGGAATGCTGTTGTTATTTGATTGGGATTGTGTTAAATCTATGTATGAGTTTTGGAAGTATAACCATTTTTACTGTATTGGTTCTGCTTATCCAGGAACACATGATCTTTCTATTTTCTTTGATCTCCTTTTTTCAGAGTGATGTAACTTTTATTGTAGAGATTTTTCACTTCTTTGGTTAAATTAATCCCTAAATTTAATTGTTCTTGGTGCTATTGTGAATAGTGTTGTTTTCCTAATGTTTTTCTCAATGAGTTCATTACTAGGTACAAGAATGTTATTGATTTTTTGTGTTGATTTTGTGTTCTGATACATTGCTGAATTTGGTTATTAATTCTAGGAGCCCATTGGTGAAATTTTTTGATTCTTCTGTGTAGAGGATTATGTCATCTGCAAGTAATAAGACTTAGACTTCTTCCTTTTCTATATGTAACCCATATATTTCTTTCTTTTGCCTGATTACTCTGGATAATGTTTCAAGGACTACATTAAACAAGAATGGTAATAGAGGACAACTTTGTTTAGTTCCTGATTTTAAAGGGAAAACTTTCAATTTTTTTCATTTAATACAATGTTGGCAGTAAATTGGGAGAAATGAGCTTTTTTCAGATTGAGATATAATTCTTCTGTAACTATTTTCATCAGTGTTTTAACATGAATGAGTTTTCCATTTTGTCATAAGCTTTTTCTGCATCCATTTAGATGATTGTGTGATTTTTGTTCTTGCTTCTGTTTATGTAATGAATTACATTTATTGATTTGCATATGTTAAACCATTCTTGCATCCCTGGGAAGAAGTCTACTTGGGTATTCTGTATAATCTTTTTGATGATTTGTTGCATTCTGCTTGCCAGTATCTTGTTGAAGATTTGTTTATTTATGTTGACTAAAGAGTTTAGCCTGTATTTCTCTTTTCTGGTTGGATCCTTGTCTTGTTTTCAAGCAGGATGATGCTTGCCTCCAGGAATGACTTTGGGAATACTTCTTCCTTTTTAATTTCATTAAGGAGTTTGAGGAATATTGGCATTCCTCAATATTCCTTCCCTGAAGGATCTTCCCTGAAGTTCTAGTAGAATCTGGCAGTGAGTCCACCAGGTGCTGGACTTTTCTTGGCTGGTAAACTTTTTTTTTAATTGTAAAGATAGTAAAACACAACAAAACAAGACAGAACAAAACCAATCAAGAAAATACAGTGAAATTGTTACAGAACTTCAGGGCAGGATAATGGGATAATAATAATAGGTGACATAGTATATCTTGTTATCTTCACAATAGTTGTCTATTTAATCAGCTATAGCAAAACCAAACCAAAAACAGAACAGTATAAAACCAATCAAAACAGAATTTTTTTTAATAATTTTATTTAAAGAGGAAAAAACAAAACAAAATAAAACAGAATAAAGGGTAGCAACCATACAGTATTCCAAGGAAAAAAGGAAAAGTACAACAATAAAACCTAAGAAATTATTACTTGACTAATTACATACTGACTTCTTGGAAATAGTTGTTCTAATTACAAAGTTAAAACATGTAAAGTAGATATTCAAACAGTGAGACTGTTAACAGTTCTGCTCCACGATCTGACAAAAACAACAATATGGTCATCCATCTTACCCACTCAAATATACATGCAATTATATCAATAGGGTAAAATTAAATACAACAAAACAGAGCAAAGCGGATCACAAGAAAGCAATGTAAGACATAAATTTCAAAGCTAGACAATTGGAGATAT
>PVJX010043637.1:0-13574 GCA_004027295.1 Dolichotis patagonum
GCTTTAGCACGGAGTGGGGCGGGTTGTGGCTGACCTAAGGTGGGATTGTGCTGAGTCACTGTGAGTCGGACAGGGAGACCTGCTCCGTGGAAGGGGATTACTTTCTCCTGCGAGGTTCAGCTGCAGCCCTTGGAGGAACCAGAGCAGGCTCTTGCATGTGTGAATGCCCCCAGTCACGCTAGCTCCTCCTGGACAGCCAGTGGGGAACTCATCCCTTTGCTGCCTCCGAGCTAGAGCAGGGGCCAGTGCTTGGTAGGGCAAGGCTGGTCCAGAGACAGCAGCCAGGGGGAAGTACTGGACAGGACAAGGACAGGACAGCTTAATGGTTTTCCCTTTAAACCTGAAAGGTATAAACAGAACAGCAAAAAGTTCAAATCTGTATATGTAAACGTTACAGTAAAATTATTCAGGCTGGGGATTTAGCTCAGCAGCATAAGCACCTGCCTTGCAAGTGCCCAGTTGTGAGTTCGATCCCCGGTACCAAAAAAAAAAAAAAAAAAAAAATCTATACCAGATTTAGATGTGTTGGCAGAAGCAGATTCCAACTTCGCAGACTGATTACAGAAAATCTCCCCTTGGTCCTCTGACGGTCTTGTCAGTGGGTCTCTAAAGCAGCATTGTCTGTCATCACTTCTAGATATTTCATGTTAGATTTTTGCTGTTATCTACATCAAATATACTGGCTTGGGGTTTCTTCTGAGCCACATTTAGGATCATACTGAGTCACTGAAAGTGACATTATCAAGAGACTCTCATCCAAAATCTTCATAAGCTGTATGTCATACCTAACATGTGGCCAGGTATAGTTTAATAATCATATAGATTATGAAATTTTCCTTCTTATACAGTACACTCATATAGAAGCATTGGTATACCTGTTTGCAAATGGGACTAGGTATCTGTACCTTGTAAGGTTTCTGTTGGAGATAATTGGAAATAGCTTTGTAAAACAACACAACTCCGGTTATTCACTTTCACCAGCTATGAAGACCTTCTTTCCTTAGCAGGCAATGTGCTTACCTTCACAGAGCATGAACCGAAGTCTGTTGGGGGGGGGATGGAGAGGGGGCCATGTAAGATTAAATGCTTGCTCTAGAATTTAACTGAAAGTATAGCGAAATGCCAGTTAAAACGCAAAGAGCTCCCTGCAAGCTCAAATCTCACAGTGAGCAGAATTTCCAACCTGCGACTCCCTTGCTGTTGACCATGTGAGGTTAGCTTCTGACCTGGGACAGCCTGCGTTTGCGACAGACCTACAGCACTGAGGCGCATAATTCACTATCATTTTGTCTTAAGGCAGGATGAAAAGGGCCACACAGAGAGGATTAAGAGGAAGGATGAAAAAAGAATCCTTCAACATCCTGGCTGCCCCTTCTTTCACCAGTTAGATCCATTTCTCTTTAAACATGTGGAAGGGGATAGAAGTTGTCACCACTCAGCTGCGGGGGCGTGTCCTCGCACTCTTGTCCAGGTGGCTCTGGAGAACAGGAAGAAGCCTTCTGTCACATCCACAACCAGAGCATTGCTCCTGCCTGGGGGTGTGCAGGCCAGGGTCCTGAGAGCTGGTGTGCAAGGGAATCACTGTGTCGAGCCAGCAGTGCTACATGCAGTGTGACTCCAGTGCCCAGTGCACATCCCACATCTGGTTCTCGGCTGACCACACTGTAAAACAGACAGGAGACACACTTATAAAAGCTCTGGTCTTTTTTTAATGGGCAAAGGGGGAGATGCCAACAAGAAATTCCCATGTCCTACTGTGATGGGCCAAAAATGCCAAATGGGATGTTTGTCTTTGCCTTTCTTGAAGCAACTACGTCAATAAGTATGTTCTAGTTGTTCAGTAGTTTATTAGCCTTTTGGAGTCTTCATTTTCCAGTGCTGGCACCGGATTTTAGTTAGTATGTCATTAAAGAATTCTTTTCCCTGTGCTTTTTTCAATGTACATGCGCCGCTTGTGAGATACTACACAGTTGTGTAACCAAGAAAATACCAGAATTATACAAGCACAGCAGGAAATTAACAATGCAGGAGATAATCATACTTAGCTATAGATAATGCATTCGGTGCTTAAAATAGCAGTTTGCTATCCATGTGTCACTGCACGCCAGATGGTTGGAAGAGCACAGGACATAATTTTTTTTTATATCAGGAGGGTACATATAAAAATCTGTTAATAGCAATGCACTGAAGAAGGAAAGAAAGATCTATAATTTAAGGTAAGTGAATGTTTGTCAAATTGCCTTCATCTATATTGAGCTCAAAGCTATTTTTATACATTCAGAAAACAAAAATATTCAGTTCAATGAAATATCGAATAAAATTGTGACATCAAGATTTTCCTGAGTTTTGAGTAGAGACCCTCTTTCAAGTCCATACCCAGCATGGATATGTTAGTGGAGAGTTCTCGAACAAGTTTCATTTTGGGGTATGCTATTGTTGTTGCTTTATTTTCAATTTCAGGTTTTGGGAGAAATGTCACATCCCTCTTGGAAAGGAACTCCAAACAGCGCTGAAGGTAGAAGCCATTTGGTACTCACAATAAGACAGGCTCCTTACAAGGTCTAGGGGTCCTACTTTCTGGAAATTTATGAAAATACAATTTAATCCCTAATTGCCCATGTGTTAAGACAGCCTTTGAATGAAAATAAGAGGTTTTGAAAAATAGAAACTTCACCATAGAGGATAAGACAGTTGTTTGTGGGGTGACACAGGAAACTCAGATGTTCTACTTTGTGGCCTAAGAAAGTGATTCTCTGCTGGAAAGACCCCCACATCCCTACACACAGGCACCTCCAGGCAATGTTTGGTGACAATGCAGGAGAAGAAAGCCTCTGTCTGTGTTTGTCATGCCAGAGGGGGAGCTACCTGGGCAGGCTCAGGTAGATGCCAAGACCACTGCTCACCATCGTACAATGACAGCTCAGCTCCTCAACGAAGACTTCCCAGTAGCTCCCTGGAGGACTAGCTGTGTGTAACTCTGCCATGCTGCAGAACACAGGCATTGAGTCCGGGACCATCTGGATGTGGCTGGCAAGCTATTTTATGCATGTGTCTAGTATCGATCTTGAAGTGGCTTTAACAGATTACACAATGTGGCCGGGGCTCACTGCATTGGTGGAATATGAACCTAGTGGAATATGAACCTATAAATGTATGATTGTGGTGCTTTTTTTCTGGATAACCCTCCAATGGTTGGATTGTTTGTGTCTCCCTGTGTTAGTCACTTTCCTGTTGCTACGACAAAATGCCTGACATGCATGATGTAAAAGAGGAGAGATTTGTTTTGGATCACAATTCCCAGTGTGTTTAGTCCAGAATCAGCTGGCTCCCAGGCAGAGAACATAATGGTGGAAGGGCCTGGCGGAGGAAAGGTGCTTCCCTCTTGGCAGCCAGGAAGCAGAGAAGAGAAAGGGAGGAGCCAGGAGGAGAGGTACACCTTTCCAAGCCACACCCTCAGGGACTCAGCTCTAACCAGGTCCACCTCCTGATAGCAAATTCAGCTACAAACTCACCAATAGAAAGATGAGCTAAGCACTCCTATGATACAGGCACCCCCAAGAGCCCCACCTTCCAGCTTATGGATTTTAGGGGGATGTTTTAGATTAAAACATTAACATGCCTCCAAATAACTCTGTTGATAATCAGTCTCTAATGTGACAGTATTTGAAGATGGGGTTCTGGGGGGGAATGAAGTCATGGGGTCAATGTGCTTAGTACCCTTATAAGGAGAGACACTGCATTTGCTTTCTGTCTCTTTCTTTCTGCCATGGGTGTCACACTGAGAAGTTTGTCATCAGCAAACCAGGAATTTGGCCTTCATCAGACACAAGTCTGCAGGCACCTTGATCTTGATTTCCCAGTCTGCAGGACTGAGACGTAGTTGTTTCTCGTTTAAGCCCTCTTCTCTATGGTAATAGTCACAGCAACCTGAGTAGGCTAAGATACAATCTGACCAGTAGAGTCCCAAATGTCAGCAGTTCCAAGGATGGTGCTATAGTTCCCAACTGTGAGGTGAGTGTGCAGTACCAGCAGGCCTCAGCCCATCTTTGGTGGAGGTGACAACACTTACCAGGGACCTCCAGAACATTCTGCAAGCCACACAAGGCTGTCTTCTCCCTACGTGTGTCAGAGACACTTGGGATATCCTACTCACCTGTGCGTTCCAGAGTATCATCCTTTTGTGATAGGACATGTTACGGTTTGTGTCTGGATGTCCTCCCGAAGCCTCATGCAATCATAGAGGTGGACTTCCACTCATGGTCCAGTGCTGGGATTGTGGGTGAGTGCTGCACTGAAGCAGTATATACTGATCTATATACAGTATAAGGGTCAGACGGAGTCTTCTCTGCAGGCTCCTCCCCTTTGGGTCTTGTAGCTTGTGCTGTTTTCCACCATGAACAGGTGACCCTCAGCCTTACCACCCTGCCTTGGAGCCAGCTGAGCATGGCCTGAAACCTCCATAAACTAAATAAACCTTTACTTCCCTCATTTTAGGGATTGGGTATTTTGTCCTAGCATCAAGAGGAAAGTAACCAAGACAGGATGCAGAGGCTCTCAATTTCCTTCACTTCTTTTCTGGGTAACATTATGGTTTCCTTTCCCTCACCTGGTGACACTTGTCTAAATGGCACTCTGCTGTGTCCTGATGTTATTTCCAGATTTTTACCATCTCTAGCATTTCAGTGTAAAGGTGATAGAGCTCTTTGTCACTGAACACTGGAGTTTAGCACCCTTCACAAGGATTTGTAAAAAGTGGCCTATTTTCTATAACACACACACACACACACACACACACACACACACGTTATGCACGACGTGTGGGAACGCAGAGATGCTATCATTAAGTTTTGAACCTTAGGATGATGGTTTTGGATACTATATAAAAAAACTTGAAGCCAGTGTGCTTAAGGCCTAGTGGTGCTCACTTATAATCCCAGCACTCTGGAAGGCTGAAGCAGGAGGATCACAAGTTTGAGCTCAGCCTGGGCAACTTAGTCAGTGAGACTCTGTCTCAAAAAAGAAGCAAACAAATAAACAAAAAAATCTCAAGGTGTGAGGATATAGCCAAGTGCAAAAGTCCTGGGTTCAACCTCCAGTGTTGCAAAAAAAAAAAAAAAAAAAAAAAAAATTCAAGAGGAGTGAGATGAGTTTTAAGCCTGTGAGATTTTTCTCAGGGAAGGCGCCAACACTGCCAGGATCAGTGTGAATAAACGCTTCTTTGTCTGCAGAGTCCTGTAAGTTCCGCATTGTCTACGAGGCATCTCCGAGGGGGAAGGTCGAGGATAAGAGGATCAAACGTTCGGAGTGCTGCTTTCATGGTGATCCGTGTTCCCGCGCCTCTCACAGCTGCCCGTTGAAGGAGCCCCAAAGCCTCCATGAATCAAAGCCTCGCTGTCACAGGGGTCTGCTCAAGGGTTAAAGGCGACTGGCCTTTGCCGGCTTGGTGGCCCACTTGGAAACAGAGATGAAGTCACCCTCAGGCTAGATCCAGCTGCCAAAGGGAGCAGAAATCATGGCTGGCCCACCGTGAGTGTGGCTGGTGCCTGGAACTTCACAGACACAGGCCCAGGAGGGTGCAGGGAACAGGCTCACCCCAGGAACACACAGGCCAGACTCCTCCTCCGTGGGCCACATCCTCCCTGCGGGAGAAGGTTTTCTCCGTCCGCCCTTCCCTGGGTGTCATCCAGTCATCACTCCCACACACTTCTTGCAGCTGTACTTTATGGATGACAAACATTCTTGCTTTATTGTTCCCGGAAAGCTGCAAACATGAAAAACAGCCGACAACCTAGCAAGGGGTTTGAGCGCAGATTATGCACTGTGAACCCAGAGTCTCCCTGCTGAAGCCCCAGGGAGAGACGGCAGTGCCACCCTCGCTGGTTTGGTGGCTTCAGTGTGAAAGATTCCATCTCAGCTGCAGCTTTCTCAGAGACAACATGCTCTGGGAAGGAGCTAAAATGGAGCATGGATGTTTCCTGTTTTCTTTTTCCTTAGTGCTTTTCCAAAACAAGGCTTCGTGTCAGTCCCAGATAGGTGAAATTATTCACCGTGCTTGCCTGGAGCACATGATGGGGGGTGGGGGTGGGGCAGAAGCAGGGCTGGATTCTAGGGTTTCGCTCAGGAATGAGGATTCCTGAGGTGCAAGATCCTCAGCGGGCAAGGTGGGGCTGCAGCCGGTCTCCCCCAACCTCCTCTCCGTTATCAGGAGTGAGGATTGCAGCCTAGATTGTGCTGGGTCCAGGATGGTTTCCAGACCACATATCTTTAGGGTAAAGAGAGTTCTCAGCGTGGTTCATTGAGATTCTGGGGATACGGCTCCTATTTTTCAGAAAGCCACGTCCCTTCCAGTTACAGCTGGCTGCCCAGTTCAGACTGCATCATGGAGCCCAGTGTTTGCAGAGGGCTTAGGAAAACACAGGGGAGCAGAAGTGCTCCGTGTGAGCTCCGGGGGAGAGCGAGGGAAAACCTCTCACAGGGGAGGTGAGCATGTGTTAATTGGCAGTGATGTTTGCCTTTGGTTCCCCTCCTTGCACTGGAGAGAAAAACACAACAGGAGAGCTCAGTGCCACAAGTGAGGCAGAGGGAGATGTGGTCAGCACAGACTGTTTTGCTTTGAAAAGATAAATGGTCAGCATGCATGGGAAAGGAGCAGAGTCAGCGGGAGGCACCTAGTTAAAGGTGGGACCATAACAGGCCGGTCACCCAGCTGTGCAGCCCTTCCAGAAAGAAAACACCACACAGCAAAATCACAGTGCTGTGTGCGTGGCTCCCTGGTTATTCTCCTTGGTCCTCATGACTTTCCTCAGTATGAGGCAAGGCATGCGGTAGGAAGCTAATTCTTCCAAGAAAGAGGAAAAGCCCGCTGAGTCCACAAGGCTGCAGCTGCGGCTGGGTGCTCTGACCCTGTCTACTCCGGAGAGCTGGTCTGGAGGCTTCCGAGGTCGTCCTGGTAAATAAAAGCTATGGAAAATCCATCCGATTAGAACCCTCTTGACATGTGGCTCTGTTTTGTCATGTTCAGATAGAACAGAATCACAAATAAGGGAATATTGTAACCAAGCTCACCAAAAATAAAAGTAAAAAAGAGCCACAGTTCAGAGTGGGAGAGAAGCTCTGCTATCCTTGGCAGGCTACCTGGGAGGCTGTTTCTTTCTGTTCATTGTCTGCTTCCTGGCTGCAGAATCGTGCGGTGCAGTAGCTTCATACAAGCCAGGGGTCCCATGAGCTACTGTAGATCAAATGCCAAAGGCAGCACCCAGACAAGGGCTCACTGCGAGTCTTACCATTAGGGTCAGCGGTGTCTGCGTGGCAAGCAGAAGGAAGCACGAGCAAGTTACTGGGAAGCAGGGTCGCAGCCACAGAGCAGTCCGGAGGGCCGCCCTGAAGGACGGTTCCCTTGTCATGGATGCCAGCAGCAGCCCAGATCCTGCATCACAAACTCTGAAGGCAAAAAGTCAGAACAGCAGAGCCAACAGGAAATCACTGGCAAGAGACAGCGCTGTGTGTACTCCTGGAAGTGACTGTGACATTCCACCAAGTTAGAAGTTACCACAGGGTCAAATCCGGACTCTGCTCAGGCCTGAGAAATGCTACGAAGCTGTGTAAATGTGGGCAGTGGGGCCCCAGGAGGCGCCTGGCGAAGGCTTTCCTGTAGACGGCAAACACGCGCGGTCTCTTTCTCAGCTTTTCCTTTTACTCAGCCCTAACACCATCCTGATGGACAATCGGATGACTCTGAAGAAAGCACTCATAGGTTATATTTGTTGACCTTGTCTGTCATGTTTCTTTCAAAGGCAGTAAAGTCCTAGACACGGAGGCCAGCTGGACGGCACAGCTCACTCGGGAGCTCTTCCCTGCAGCTCAGAAGGGCCTCGTAGCCTGTGAGGTGCATTGTTGTTAGTAGATATTAAAATGCAGCATTTTGTACAACAGAGTCCAGTTACACAAAGCCTACTTTGAAGACCAATAAAAGTAAAACATAGACATGACCAATGAATCACTTGACCTAGAAATGCTGTAAACACACCTTTTCAATCTTATCTCATTTATCTTTGTATTTCTTTCTCAAATTGTTTTACTCTTTGAGACAGATTATACTTGTTCTTTTGGCAGATTCAGAGGTGTGTGATTGGAAAGCTCCGTGCAGCCAGAATCTTACAAATGGGTTTTTTTAAAAATGATTTTTCTTTTTTAATGAGCCTTTGTATTCTACCTCTTTAATAGCAAATTTTTCCCTATACTCCCTTAGACAAGCTGTCTGGCGCCTTGTAGACTGACAGTTCCATGCAGTAAGAGTTTTCTTGGCTACTGGAGAGGTGGACAGGGAAGGGGTGGAGTCAGTTCGAGTTGGAAGCCAGGTTCTGTCACATAGCAGCTGCCGGCCTTTGGCAAGTGACCCAGGGGAGCTCAGTGCTATCACAGTGGACTGATAACATCTTCCCTTCGCCCTGTCTCTGCACCCTTGCTCAGAAGCAAGCCCTGCTGTGCGCCCACTCCGGATCTGCACCTGCGCTCTGACTTGCCTTACCACGAGAAGCTAGTGCAGGCTTGAAGAAGCTCCCACATGTCCTTCTCGAAATCTCTCTGCCTCTGCAGTTATCACGGGAGGACACGCCTGAGCCAGCCTGTAGTAGTTGAAATGAGTGGACCCCATCTGAGTCACTTCAGATCTAACTGAGGCTATCCGAGAACAGCTGTCACCTGGCCTGCCCCGCCAACACGGAGATCTAGCTTGCCTGTACTTGGTCACACACACCTGAGCAGGGGCAGGCCCTATGTGTGGGATCTGAGCCAAACCAGACTAACCCTGCACGTACCAGAGCCCTGAGCTATTGTTATAGGTCACCAGGATTGTATGACTGTTTATTATGGCATTCTTGTGGCAATAGGTAACACTCTCTCAGGTTCCTTTCTTTTGGATCAGTTAAAGAATTGCAACTATCTCACACGTTATCATAAAGATTGCATGATAACACATGGAAAATGACTTACCTACATGTGCCATAGAAAATAAATATTTATTAGTTGCCATATAGAAATCAAGGACTTCTTGATCCCCTGGAACATCAAAGCTACTTTATCTTTTTTGGGACACATTCCTTCCTCTGATCTTCTATTTCTTTTCATAGGCAAGCAAATCATTTTGTTATGCATGCCACATTTTAACTACATCTTTGTTGCATTTTTTCCTTCCCCTTAAAGAATATTTTTTGATTTTATTGTACCTTTGATACTGTAACAGTTAGTTTTCCCATAGCTGCTACACAATACCTGACACTCACAACTTCAAGGAATAGAGGTTTAATTGGCTCATGGTTTGGAGGGATTCATTCCATGGTTAGTCGGTTCCAAACAGCAACATCATGGAAGAAGGAAGTGATGGAGCAAGATGTTTAGCAAAACAGAGCAATCGTGCCAAAGAGGAAGGGACCAAAGACTTCACACAGACCATGAAGTCATGCCTCTATGGTCCGCCTATGTATTCCCGTAAGTGTACTTTAGTAATTCCCTGCATAGATCTCAAAGCCAATCAGTTCATTGCTCCATCAGCAGTCATAAAAATTACGATAGGTAGAGACTGAGTTTTGTATTTCCTTGCTACCAGTTCTACCACTGTTCCTTGTAGATTCATGCTCTCCTGCAATCTATTAACTTCCTGGTACTATTTTCAAAGTATTTTTTTTCCCTTTTGCATATCTTTGCATTTATTTCAGTTGTGACATCTTTCCAACTTGTAGAATTTGAGGATCACTCTTTGGTTTCTCACTGCAATTCTCTAAGACTCAGCCCAATGGGTACACATAACCGTCGTCCTTTGATCATTAAAGATCCCTTTTCTCAAAAGGCAGATTCATTTCTGCGTTTCAGTCGTGTTAAACCAAAAGCTGAAAGCTCCTTGAAAGCACACTTTCACTTCTGTTAGAATTTCTGTAAACACGTTTTTGTTCTTAGATTTTTCTCTTGTACAAATGGTGTTCTTTGAAGATGCTACGGTATAGCAGAATCGATGTTTGTTTTCTGTTTGACTTTTAGCCGAGGAAATAAAAGAGGTCACAACTCCTTTTTTCTTTCCTTCCTTCTTTTCCTTTCAAAGTTGCTCCAAGTGTCTTCAGTGATGGACAACAGAGAGCATTTTATTGCCAACTTGATGAAACTACTTTTCAATGCAAGTAGGTTGATTCCTTAGTCACTGTGTACTCCCATGGTATTTGTTAGTATTTGTTAGTGCTATGTGATAAAATGTTCTGATTCCCAGTGCCAAAAGTCCAGTTCTGTGTATGTAACAGGACACACCCATCCATTCCTGGGCCTTATGTTCATAGCGCTTAAAGACCATCCTTTGCAAATCACCTCTGTTGTTCCTTAGTGATTTTATCTTTGCTCAGATTGTGAAAGAATGGCAACTTGTATTTATGTCTAATGCACATTTTAACACAATTGAGGCAATGCACCATGCAGCTATAATTTTCTGGAAAAGTCAGTCTTTCAGGAATTATTTTTCACATCTTCAATATTTTTTCATTAAGTTAAAAAAAATCAGGACCAACCATTGTAACACAAGGGAATCAGATTTTGTACCATTCACGCATGCTCTTTTCTTTTTGAGGACGTATGGTAATCTCATACAGTAGTTACTGATTTGAATGAAGAGAAGTCTAAGCCAGCTACGATGACACACTCCTATAATCTCAGTGGCAGAAGGATTACCACCAGTTCGAAGTCGACTTGGGTTGCATAATGAGTTCAAGCGACATAACTAGACCCTTTCTTTAAAAGAAAACTAAAATATTTTGACCAAGTGTGTGTTATAGATTGAACATCTCGTTTATTTAGCTCCCTAAGTAGTGCTGAAACCTAATCTGCAAGATGATAGTTTCTGGAGAAGGACTTTGGAGGTGTTTATGTCACGTGCGTGCAGTCTTCCTAAATGGAACCAGTGACCTTATGAAAGTCCCAGAGCAGTCCCCAGCCTCGTCCTTCTGCCTTGTGAGGACCCAGGGAGTAAGTGCCATCCATAGACCAGGGAACTAAAACTGGAGGTGTCTTGGACTTGGAATTCCCAGCTTTCCCTGTAATAAGTAAATTTTGGTTGTTTATATGCTTATCACTTTACGGCATTTTACTACAGGGAAAGATGCCCAAATAAATACATCTTTCTGTTCATAACATTTTACTCATTGAAATGAAACATAAAATAAACTTCCTACTTTTTAAATTGATAAAAGTGGACTGATTTTCTGGTTTAGATCTGTGCATCACCTATCTATCCAACCATGCATCGATCCATGCATTCATCTAACCACCATCCATCCATCCATCCATCCATCTATCCACCATATATCCATCTACCTGCCATCCATCCATCCATCCATCCACCCATCATCCATCCATCTACCCACCATCCATCCATCCACCCATCATCAATCCGTCTACTATCCATCCATCCATATATCCATTCATCCATTCATCCATTCATCCACTCATCCATCTAGTAACACAGTAGAGTAATTTTCATTGACTTACTTTATTATTATTATTCTCAGCTTCCATAATGTACAGTACTACAAATATGATCCATTTTCTCTGTATGTTGAGCATACAGCAGTGATAGATTCATGCGTGTAGGGTGGGCTCCAAGGGTCACTGTGCAATGACCTGGGCTTTCTTTTTTTTTCAATTTTATTTAGAAGGGAAAAAAAACAACCAAACAAAACAGAAAAAAGGGTAGCAACAATACAGAATTCCAAAGGAAAAAAAGAAAATAACAACAGCAACAACAACAACAGAAAAAACCACTAAGAAATCACTAGTTGATAAATTACATACTGTCATCTTGGAAATAGTTGTTCAAGTTACAAAATTAAAACATACAAAATAGACATTCAAACAGTGAGACTAGTAACAGTTCTGCTCAACAATCTAACAAAAACAGTAGTATGTTCATCTATCTTCCACACTTAAAACATACATGCAGTTATATCCTTTAGAGCACTTTCTTTTGCTCTCTCTTTTACAGTAGCAATTATGCATTTTGGGTTTTATTACTCCTACAGTTCTTATTACTTTTTTTATTTTAAAGAGAATAAAACAAAAGAGGGCAGAACAAAGCAGATCAGAACAGAACAACATAAGCAACACAACACTTTACAACAAGACAACCGGACATTCACAGTAGCTGTCAAAATATCTCTTTCTCTGCTATAGTTGAGCATAGTTTCAGATACAATAATATAAAACATAACACAATAGTATAAAACCATTCAAGAGAATGAAAGAATTACAGGACATTCTGAATTGAATAACTATGATCAATGGTTACTATAATATCTCATTTTGAAAAAAATCTTTGTTTATACTATCACATATATTAAAATCACAATAAGACAAAAAATGACAGAACCGATGGTAATAGCAGAGTAGAAGCATGGTAGGACTTCTAAGGAAGATGATATTAAATCAGCAATGGCTGCCATAATGTTTTGTTTTTTTCAAAACAGCTGTTCATACCATCATGCATAATAAATTCGAACAAAACAGATTAAAACCATTCCAACTGATGAATGAAAACATTGAAAGGCTTCAAAGCAATGAAATGGGGAATCATGATGACTATAAAATCTTATATACACTTACCAACTCTAATACTAGGGAGACTATACAGTATTTACACACGTGAGTTTGGTTTATTTTGCTTATGAGTATGGTCTCAAGTCATGTCCATTTATTTATAAATATCTCAATGTGATCATTCTTTATAGCTCAGTAGTACTCCATTGTATAAAAATACAACAACTCGCCCTTCACCCCCAGGAAGTCTCCCAGAAAGCAGCATCTCGGCCTGTCTCTTTGGGACCCAAAACTCTCGGACCCGCAGAGTGGCCTGGGCTGTTTGGATTGGGAATATTGTGGAGACTGGCATCTTGGCCAGGTCTGTTTGGCACTGGGAACTTTTCAGAAACCAACATTCTGGCCTGACTCTTTGGAACCTGTGGGCCCTTCACTCGCAGGGAACCTCCTGGAGACCTGCCTGGGACAAAGCATGGTGGTCTGGCCTGCCTGAGATTCCACAGGCTCCGGGATGGCCACACTCAGCATTCGCCTTACAATGTAGGGAGCCAGGAGCCCAAAGAGGGGAGTTAGGACACTTTGAGGAAGCCAAGAGCCTGTGGGGGAGCCACTGCCCCTCCAGGAACTGAGGGTGTAACAGGTAATTTGCCACACAAGCATAGAAAGCTTTGAAACACTACTCAAAGTAAGGAAATATAGAAAAATGACAAAAGGAAAGACCAAAAGGCAGGCTCAAAGCCCTAGCCCTTCCCAAGAAAGCTTAGAAGCTGTGTACATAGAAGAAAAAAGAAGCCATACACCTGAAATATCTGAAATGATGTCAAATGAAATAAATATGCAAATAGGGAAAGCTATGGAGAAATTCAAACCAGAAATACTTGCCCAGGTAAAAGAAGAATTGATAAAAACAGTGAAAGAAATAGTGAACGCATCTAGTGAAAACACAGCTAAAAAATTAGAGGAACAAAGCAAACAGATAGAATCCCTCAAAGAACAATATAAGAAAC
>PVJX010043638.1:0-13573 GCA_004027295.1 Dolichotis patagonum
TGCTGAGTCTCATAGATCAATTTCTAAACTTCTCAAGTTGACACAACTTGTCAATCATAACAATTCACCCCTTGTCAACTTAGCAACCAGATACATTTCTTTAAACCCATTTCCAGATATAAGACATGCTTATTCTTAAGACTTTACAACTTAAATCTTATAACACAGCTTAATCCTTAAGAACCATGTTAAGTCTATCAACATTATATTATGTTAGGAACATAACATTTTGTCCTTGACTCCCCACAGGCTCATTCACATCGCTTTATGAAAAAGGCATTTAGTGCAACTGCAAGAGTTGCCAAAGTCCTAACAGTTTCATTATTGTTGAATGGTTTGAGCCCCAAGTCTCCTCTGAGATGGAAAGCAAATCTTAGAGGCTAGGCCCTACACAAATTAAAACAAAGTCAAACACTTCCAACATGCAATGACACAAGGTAAGCATCACCATTCCAAAAGGTACAGACAGGTTTGCATTGGGAACAAAGCAAGTCCAAAATCCAGCAGGGCAAATATTAAGTCCTGTGGTAGCATGTCCAGCACTTGAAGCAATCTGTGGCAAATTGTGAGCTCCAAGGAGGTTGTGTGGCTCCACCGCTATGGTACTTCTGGTGGCTATAACTCCCACAGCTTCTCTCCTAGGCTCACTTTGTTCTCTCCTTGCAGCTTTACTTAGATGATCCATGTTCTTTTCTATTCCAGACTCCTGGTGTCTCCACTGTGCCTTTGACTTCACACTCACATGTTCACATATTGCCATCTCAGGGGCACAATGCCTGGCCTCCCAGGCCTTCTGAAATTAAGGTGAAAACCTTTTAAACCTCAGAACTCTTGTATTCTGTAGCACCTAAAACCAGCACCATGTAGATGATGCCAAGTTCTCTTCCAATTGGAGCATGAGCCAGGCATTTCTGACTCTTTGTAGTGCTGAACACTCTGAACCTGATTGTAAGGAACAAACTCCCCATTCCACTGCCATTCTGGAAGCTGGTGTGACTGCTGCTGCTATTCTAGAACATGGTGCTCTGTGGAGATTGCCTCAGTGCTCAGTCTTTCACTTTTGCAGTTCTGAGGCTGAAAATTTTCGAGGTTTGCTGCTTATTGTGATCCACTCAGGCCATCTTTTCTATTTTCCTCTTCCTTCTCAACAACTGAGGTATCCTCAGCTCTCTCTTTACAATCCACAGCTTTATTGGAACTTCTTCATTTTTTAAGTTTTTAAATTTTAATACTTTGAGGGCAGTAAAATACAACAGAACAAGACAGAATAAATCCAATTGACACAGTGTAGTGAAATTGGTACAGAACTTCACAGCAGGTTACCAGAATAACAGTAATAGGTACCAAAGTATATCTCATTATCTTCACAATAGTTGTTCTTTCAATCAAGTGTAGCAAAATCAAAGGAAATACAGAACATTATAGAACTTATCAAAACAGAATATTGACTAGAGCAATACCATTAATCAGAACAAAGCAAAACAGTGTTAAAATTATTTGTCTTCAAAGAGATGGTAGAAGAATATCCTCCTTATTTGCTATATTGCATATGGTCAACCTCCCAAGAGATGCTCAGATCTCTGGCTCCCACTTGCTAATGGGTGGGTGGAAAGGGGAAGGATGGGATGGGATGTTTGATTCTTAGCCTGCATGCTGGTAGGCTCACAGTCACTTACCAGGGAGGCAGGCAGGTTGCTTGGTTTCTCTGTACCCTAAGTTCCAACATGGTGTGAATCTCAGGAGATGCTGCTTTTTCTTGCCCTAGGGTGGCCGTAGCTTGCCAGGCCAGAGCCAGTTACCAGGGATGCAGGTTGGTTGCTTAGTTTCCCAGTGCCCTAAGCTCCAACATGTCATGCATCTCAGGAGACACTGGTTGTTCTAGCCCTGGGGCAACCACAGTTTGCCAGGTATTGGAGTTTCTTTGCTGGCAAGACTCACAATGTTTTAAATCATCATGCTGGGCTCATGGCTGTTTTATTTTGTAACTAAAAGAGAAAAAAACAATAATCAAGAAGCAAGCAAATAAAAAAACAACAAAAGCAAAACACAATGGTAATATAGGATTTCAAAACAATATGATAGGAATTTAATAATAGTTGTCATATCGTATATTTTTATCCTCAAAGTAATTGTGCAGGTTATGAGATACAGGCATGTGAGATTGACCAAACAATATATTTTCCCTTTGACAAATTTCTTTCCCCTTTACTGTATCTATTGTAACTTTTTCATGTTATTTATTCTTTCAGAATTGTATGTCAGTGAGACAATACAGTGTTGACATATACAAGTCTGGTTTATTTCACTTATGAGTATGGCTTCTAGTTGCATCCTTTTATCTATAAAATCCCTGAGTTTATCATTTTGTGGCAGAGTAGTATTCCATTGTATAAAAATCATGCCTCTTTGTTTTATCCATTCTGCTTTTGATGGGTATTTCAGTTGTTTCCAAGATCTAGCTATTACAAATTGTGTTGCTATAAACATGAGGGCCTATATATCATGGTGGTGTGAAGTTTTTGTTTCTTTTGGGAAAGTGCTCAGAAGGGAAAGAACTGGGATGAATGGAACCTCTAATCTAGTTTTTTGAGGAAGCACCACACTGATTTCCACATTGTTTGTACCAGTCTATACTCCCATCAACAATGGAGGAGGGCCCCTTTATCCATGCAGCCCTCAGCATTTCATATTGGTTGGCTTCTCCATGACAGACATTCTTTCTGGAGTGAGATAGATTCTCAGTGTTGTTCCACTGAGATGGAATCTCAGTGTTGTTTTAATTTGCATTTCTCAAACCATGCTGGTGTAGACCTGATTGATGGATGAGAGTCGGCCAGAGACATATTCCAGAAGGACACACAGACTTTGAGTAGGTAATGGCTTTTCTTTAGAGGAGTTCTGGGAAAGCATTGCTGTCTTCCATTTCCTGCATGCCTCAGTGAAACTCTGCTTCCCTCCACTGTACTGCATTTTCACAGGCAATAGCCAAAACTATGTTTCATAATTTTTTCTCCCAGAATTCTTTACTGCCTTGGTGTTGGACATATCCATATTTGATTCTGTGGAAGAAGCCAGTGAGGCTGCAGGTTGAGAGTCCTTTCAATTACTGAACAGTTTTTTGCTTTTTTTTTCTTTATTATATGTCATTGCTTAGGAAGGTCCTGTGGGAGCAAGTAACAGTAGGAAGTACTGTTGTTACTCTGTTTTTTTGTGATAGGGCAAAATTTTGGCAAAAGAAGTTTGAAAAATGAGGGAAACGTAAGTGTTTCCAAGAATATTGTTGGCAGTTGGAATTTGTTGACTGTCTACACTGCTGATCCCTGATATATGTGAGATCTTCTTGGGAGTCATTCTCCGGGGCTGTGTGGGAGGGAAGAGCTCTTTGGTGCCTCAGTGGGGTTGTTGGATGTGGTAACGAGGACAGGGTTAGTCACCTCATTGTCTTTTCCAGACTTTTGTGTAAGCTTTTATGTGATGCTTTTGGTAACTGTAAAAGTCAGTTGTATTGAGACAGATCAGAAGGAAAAGAGATTTAAAAATTTTGTTTATTTCTTGTCTTTTTATGACTGGGTCCTGCTATGCAGCTTGGACTGGACTTGAACTCACTTTGTAACCCAGGCTGGTCGTAACTTACAATGATCCTCCTATCATACCTTCCTGAATGCTTGGATTACAGGTGTTTGTCACCACACCCTGTGGCCTTTTTGGGGTCACAGGAGAAGCAAGGGATGATGGAGAGAGGACTCCAGAGATCAGGATGATGGTGCAGATCTGATTTTATTGTGGATGTGCAGGAGTATATATAAAGCTGAAGAAGGAGGGTGGAAGTGAGCTTAGAGAAGGCAGGGATGCGCTGTGGGGTGGGCTCTGAGTGGCACAGCCCTGGCAGGAGTACTCTACTTGGTGTGTGAAGGAACAGGGGAAACTGAGTGTTCTCAGACTCTCTCTTCTGCCAGGGTGGCCAGCCAGACCTCTGGATCTTGACCTCCCACAGATCCCCTCTCTTTTTTTATTAGTGGCAATTGTATGGAGGCCATCATGGCTTGTTGAGAATGTAGGGTGTGGACCCGGGTGCATAACATCCGTAAGACATAAAAACCAATTAATCCCAGTAATCCCGGGAGCCCCAGAGTGAGGAGATTAGAGGGTGAAAAGAAGCATTGTAGGTTATGTAAGATGTCAGTGAGGATAGTATCAGTCAGCACTGGCATTTGGATGGAGCCAATTGTCTGTATTTGGTCGGTGAACTGTAAAGACAGGTTACAACAGGTGCTGTTGTATGGACCCAAAATTCAGTCATGAAGTGAAAGACATGCAGCTGACAGGTTGGCAGGTTTTGGAGTAATGCAAAGCACCACAGAAGTGTAGTGATGGTCACATGCTGTAGTATACCATAAGTCTTGTAACTCTGTCTCTAGCAGGTCAATTTGTTGTTGAAGGTTTAATAAGGCCATGTGAGTGTAGGCGTTTATCTGTTGCTGCACTGGAAAGGTTTCTGTGAGGGAGGTAGAGAGGTTGTTGAGGGCAGAGGTGGTTGGTGGGATAGTGAGACAGCTGCAGCAGCTCCTGTGGTGGCTGCTGTAAGGAAAGCTATGATGAGTGCTATTATGGTGGATTCTTCGAAGTCTCACTTTTGGTGGACCTGTAAGGAAGGCTTGGACATTTGGAGAGGCAGACCAGGTGCCTGCCAGCTAGAGACATTTATGGGAACCCAGAGTATTGAGGGTGTATGAAGAATAAGCACATAGGGGATGGTGAGGTGGATGTTGTCTGAAGCATTGATAGGGTTGTCCAAAGCATTGATGGGGTTAGCCTGAAAAGTCAAGGGGTTAGGAATCTTGGGTGGAAGTGTCCAGTCCATGAATGGTACCTATTGTGGAGAGAAGTGGGGATCACAGGGCAAGCCAAGAGTACAATTAGACAGAAAAAAATGAGGGAAAGTGGGAGCATCAGATGTGACAATCAATAGGCCAAGTGGGTGGCGAACAGCAGCCCAGACAGTGACCTGTTAAGCCGCTACAGAATTTAAGGTGAGAAGTGTACACATCATGATGAAGAGCTTTGAGGGTGTCTGGTCTTCATGGGGTAAGGCACATTGTGCCTGGTCACAGAGGCTTTTGATATCACCCCAGGTGACAGACAGAGGCTGACGAGGGTGAGGACATCAGTGGCGGTGTGTGGGCCCACCTCCCAGGCCTCTCTTGTCATCCTCAGTGGTCAGGTGTTGCATCTCTCTGGTGGGTGGCCAGCCAGACATCAAGGATGGGGACCCACCATGGATGTGGGGCTGTTTCTGGAAAGACACAAGTGAATCCTCTGCCTTGGGTTAGTAACAGAGCAGGGGGTTGCCATTGTTGTGTTAATGGGGTCTTTCCAGCAAACAAGAGGGAGGAGGGTAGGAGGAGCCAGGAGAGGTCCCCAATGTTTGTGAATAGGGGAAAGGCCCTTGTCATCGAAAGTTAGGATATTTATCTTCATATAGGCCTTCATAATTAGTTCATCTGATGTGCCTCAAGGGTACAGTTCCCCCTCCTTTTTTAATAGAGTTTTTAAGGTTTGATGGGCTCTTTCCATGATAGCTTGTCCCTGAGGATTATAAGGAATACCATGGTGTAAGGTGATATTATATTTAGCGCATGTTTGTTTAAAGGTCTCAGTGGTGTAGCATGGCCCATTATCTGCTTTTAAGTCCCAGGGTACTCCTAGCATGAGGATTGCCATTTCTAATGCTCTCATGGCATGTTTAGTGGTTTCTCCAGTCATGGCTATCACCATAGTAGCCCCAGAGAAGGTGTCTTTAACTACATGAATATATTTTAACTTGCTGAATTGGCTGTAATGAGTAACATCCATTTGCCAGCATGAATTTGGGCAGAGGCCTCAGGAGTTGACTCCCTGAGGTTGTAAGGATTCCAGTAGTAAAAAAGGTGCACAGGTGGCACAGCTTCATACTAGATGTTTGCAAGTGGGTTTGAGAACTTCCAGGAGGAGCTGATGTACAGTCTTTGTGGATAAGTGAAATCTGGAGTAAAGTGTTTTAGGTTGAGTAAGGGGGTGAGTTAGCGCTCTTTGTATAGCTAGAATGGACACTAAGTTGTCAACAGCCTGATTTCCTTGGGTTAATGGGCCTGGGTGCCTACTATGGGAGCGAATGTGTTGGATGTACCAAGGGTGCTTGCGATGTTGGAGAGTATCTTGTAGGGTTTTTAGCACTTTGTCTAGCAAAGTGCTTTTTGTTTTTAAGATAGCATGAGGGATAACATGAGAAGTTTGGACAACATAATAGCTATCAGAGAATATATTGATTGAACAGTCTGGGAAGTGCTGTAACCCTTGGATGACTGCTAAGAAGCTCTGCCAGTTGGACTGAATAAGAATGTTTGGTGACCCATATCTGGGGATTATGATAGTCACGAGGGTGATGTGTGATGCATGTATATGCCATCTTAGAGGTATCAGTGAAAGCAACCCTGCTATAGGGAATAGGTGTAGAAGATGGGAAGTGACATGGTTTCATGACAGGGAGCTGTAGGAGTCCCTGTAAGAGAGGGTCTGAGGGATAGTGGTTTAGAAGTTGTCCAGGAAAGCATAAGAGAAGAGCTTGAAGATCATAATTGTTAAAAAGTTGAGCTTCTATTTGTTACTGGGTAAGGGGGAGTATGATGGTATCAGGCTCAGAGCCATAATGTTGTATGGTTAATTTTTGTAATTGAGTTCCAATTTGGCAGACCACTGTGAGCAAAGGGGTAATCTTGTATAAAGAGAAATAGGCTAGGTGGGCCCACATGAGTGGGCCCCTCTACCAGAGAACCCCTAGGGGCATGGTGGGAGTCACAAGTATGATGGTAGTTAGTGGGCTAGTGGGATCAAAGCATTGGACTTGTGAGGCTTGAATGTGTTTTTCTATATAGTCAAGGGTGACATGTGCTTTGGGAGTCAGGACCCTAGGTGAGGCAGGGTCTGGGCTCCCTTGTAAAAGATCATGTAAGGGACCCAATTTGTCTGAAGCAAGGGGCATAGCAGGCTGAAGCCAGTTAATAATCCCACACAATTTTTGTAGTTCTGCCAACATGTAAGAGTTTTGTCTGAAGAGATTAGGAGCTATTGGGGTAACCAGTTGTGAGATGTGATGACCTAAGAAAGTATATGGCAATTTAGTTTGGATTTTGTCTGAGGCAATCTGTAGGCCAATCGTGTTTAGATTTGTGATTAGTTGTTGGCATCCTATTTGTAGGAGATGCTGTTGGGGTGGGAGAGGAGGATGTCATCCATGTAATGTATTCAGTGGTAAGCCTGTCTGAGGGGCTTTATGGCATGATCTACATACATTTGACAAATGGTTGGACTATTGATCATTCCCTGGGGGAGTACTTTCCAGTGGTACCTCTCAGAGGGTCCCTGATGATTTACTTTGGGGATGGAGAAGGCAAATTTGCATGTAAAGGGATGGAGAATAAGCAGTCCTTTACATCTATTATAGCTATATAATGATCCCAGGGGATAGCTGTAGGGGATGGCAATCCTGGTTGTAGAGCTCCCATTTTTATATGTTTGCTAACCTCTCTAACATCATGGAGAAGGTGAAATTTATTTTTTTCTTTCTTGTGTATCACAAATACTGGGGTGTTCCAGGGACTGTTTGAAGGCTCTATATGTCCCTGGTGAAGTTATTCTTTAACTAATTGATGAAGTGCCACTAATTTTTGTGATGTCAAGGGCCACTGTTCCACTCATACAGGCTCATTAGTGTCCCATTGTAAGTGTATGGGTTGTGGTTTTACCACTGGAGCAGTAGCCCCTATGAGGGGGCAGTGGTTCTGTGGTTAGTTTGACATTTAGTTGAGCAAGGATGTCTCTCCCCCAAAGGACTTGAGGGAGCCCCTTTAAAAAGAGGGGTTAGAAATTGCTAGAGCATTCCTCATTATCTCTCCATGATAGTGAAGTAGCTGTTTGGGTGGCAAGTTGATGGCCAGTGGCCCCTTGGACTAGCGGTCCAGGAGCTAAAGGCCAGAATTGTGCATATGGGTCAAATGGTAAGCAGGAGCACACAGCTCCAGAATCAATTAAGCCCTAGATTGTCATTTCCTCAAAGGTCAAGGTAAGTAATGCTTTCTTTTGAGTTATGGGTACAGTCCACAGAATCTAAGAAGACATTTTTATTTCCCTCTTTTATGGTCAGGCTGAGTATTGCCCCTTTGGGAGTTTAAAGGATTGCCATCTTTGTCTGTTTTGGATCTACAGTCTTTTGCCCAGTGATATCCTCTTTTACATTTAGGGCAAGGTGTAGGGGGCTTTGGTTTAGTTGTGTTGGTATTTTGTCCCTTTTGTGGGCAGTCTTTGGCCAAATGGCCAGGGGTTTTACATATGAAGCAGAGCAGTAGGCTGACAGGGCCTATTTGTAGGTGAGCTGCCAAGGCTGCTGCTAGGGCTTGTGCACCTTGGGAATTAACTTCCCTGCATGCAAGGACCCATTGGTCTATGTCTTCATTTGTAATGGGGGCTATTAATGTCCTGCATGTGGGGGTAGCTCCTTCAAAAATCAACTCTTTAGGCAGAGCATTAGAAGCTCCCTCATGTTGTACCTTTCGCTTGCAGGATTCTAGAACTTTAGAAACAAAGGAGGCAAAGTCCTCATTAGCCCCCTGCATTAGCTTGCTCATTGGAGTTACAGGGCCTGCAAGACAGTGGTTAAAAGCTCTCAGGGCAGCTAGCCTTACTTAATCAAAATATTGGGGAGGACCTTGTGCCTGTACAGCTGGAGAGGCATAAATGCCTTCTCCCTCAAGGCATTCATAAATTGGCTCTAAGGTTTCTCTCTGCTTATTGCTTTCATTCATCTTTATAGATAGCCAGCCAGCCTAGGTATTGACCACTACTAAAAATTGCTCTCACTAGCTGTTTCCAGTCAGTGGGACAATTAAGTTCCATACTGACTGTTTCAAGGAGTTGTTGGGCAAAAGGCTCTTGGATGCCATCCTCCTTGACTGCCTCCCAGAGGCACTTTAAGGTGGTATGTTCATGAGGATACCAGTGCAAAGGGCGAGCAGGATTCTGATGTAAATTAACAGGAAACACATCATTTACTTCTTCCACCCATTCCCAATGTTTTGCCCAATTATCCCAAGTACAGCATAAGTCCTCATAATAATCATGCCATTCTGTAGTGGTAGAGTGAAGTTTTCTATTCATATTTGTCCATGGGTAGGATTCCCATGGATCTTTAGGGTGTAATGTAACCAGCAGGTGGCACTGCTGGGTAGGCAGATGGGTCATCCCAGTCAAGTTCCACTTTCATTGCCTGACAGGGAGGAGGTTCCGGCCTGTTGGCACGTGGAGAACTTGGCTGGGGTGGGGACTTTCCTCTTGGTGCCATCTTTGGAGCCATTAAAGGCTTGAGATAAGGGTATATTTTCATTACTTTACGCAGCAGAATAGAGGCCCTCTCCTCAATTGGGTTTATTTGATCATGTTGGCTCAGCAAGAGATCTTTTTCCAGTTCTTAGGTAAGGTATGGATCCCCCTGTGGGCACCACAGTGGCACAAGTGGTGGGATCTGCTAAGAGTGGGAAGGTTTCCAAATGGACCCCAGTGATGCTCTCCAAGCCCTTTAAGCAAGCTCTAATAGTGAGCAAAGTAGGTTGGAGCCCCAGGGGAAAGACAACACCTTCATGTTGTTCAACCACTTGAACTTGCTTTAGGAGCTGAGTCCAAGTCTGAGGGTCCCACAGGTAAGCAGTGTAGAGCCAGGGATCAAGAGGGAGAAAGATTTCCCAATACTGAGAAAGGGTGGAATAGGCAATTTTGCATTGCCTAGCTTGCAAGAGGGCAGCAAGAGCCCATGGCTGCAGGTGCTGCTCCTTGCAAAGCCCAAGACCCATGATGTGGGCAGAGGTCACTTACCAAGTCCTAAGGAGGCACCAATGCCCCATGTTGGTGCCACATATGGCCTATTTAGGACTGCGGGGGACTGACAAGAGACAATGGAGAGACGACTCCAGAGATCAGGCTGATGGCGCAGATCTCATTTTATTGCAGAAGTGCAGGAGTGTATATAAGGCTGAAGAAGGAGGGCAGAAGTGAGCTTAGAGAAGGGCAGAAGTGAGATTAGAGAAGGGCAAAAGTGAGCTTAGAGAAGGCAGGGATGCTCTGTGGGGTGGGCTCTGAGTGGGGCAGCCCTGGCAGGAATGCTCTACTTGGTATGCCAAGGAGTGGGGAATCTGAGTGTGCTCAGACTCTCTCTTCTGCCAAGGCAGCCAGCCAGACCTCAGGACCTCAACCTCCCAAAATGCCTGGCAAGATTTAATAACTTTATGAGTAGAGTGCTTGTCCTGTCTAATCACACTCTGTCACCACCCACTGTATTTTTTCATTTTTATATCTGATCCTTAGTGAAAGGATCAAAAGACTTTGATTGCTTCCTGTTTCACAAACAAAACCCTAATTTGAGGGATGTTTAAGAACTTTGCTAAAAAAGGGCCTTGGGCTATACCTACAGAAGCAGGTTTCTGAACCACCTGATTATACCTACTGATAATTGCTAGCCTGTATTCTAGCACTGCCATAGATGCATTGAAGCATAAAGTAGTAGTTGTAGGAACCTAAAGGTGTACTTTAGTGGAGGCTGAAGAATCTTTTTAAATACATTTGTTTGTATGGCTTTAAACTTTAAAGGTAATTGTCTTCTTTAAAAAATATGTTTGAGTAATGGAGTAGTACTTCAGTGTTATGCCCTCTAGTGGCTGCTGGGGAATGACATGTCCCACACATAGTCTGTCCTGCACCTTGGCATGCTAGGAATAGGTCCTCCTTGACTATAAAACCCAGAAGCAGCCTCACAGCCCAGACCCAGAGGATCATTTCTGGAGACAGGAATCACCTGTTCCCAACTTTGCCTGTCAGGAAATAATTTCTGATTATGGCCATTACCAGAAAACTCAGATGCTTTGATTTTTAGTAGGAAGAAAAATCCAGAAGCCTTTACTATTTTAAATTAATGAATCTTTGTCATTATTTCTGGCAAGTGTCATTCCTTTGATAAACTGAAGAGTAGCAGATAAGGCTAAAGATCTTTGCTTTTCCTTCTATTTTTGGACGATGAGGGGTTTCCTGTGGAAAGTTTCTAGGCATATTGGAGAAGTGGTACTTTGGTACCTTGTCTATTTCACACCCTCTCACCCCGGCACAGTGTTTAGTGAACTAGCTATACTTTTCAAGTGAAGGGATATAGCAGGAACTCAAGCACAAATGTCCAGTCCAAGGGCTTCTCTCAGGAACTTCTATGTGAGTTTCACCAAATACCCCTGGAGTGCATTTGAATGGCAGTCCCTGATAGGAGTTTAGTTCTGCTAGATTACCTTACAGCCTAGAAGCAAGGAAGATGTAGCCACAAGCTGACTCATTGGAAGCCCTGCATTGCACTAAAGCCACTTGAGGCTACTAGCATAATGTTTGACACTGTGGGTGACACTTCCTGGAAGTGAGTGGAAATAGTTCTTTCCTTAATTGCAGCACAAACCAGCAGCAACACAGCAGCCAGGTTGTCCACAGCAAAGGCTGCTTGTCAATTTCTCCTGTCTTATCCATGTTGCCTTTCTAGAGATTTGATGCCCTTGGGATGCTGTCTTTTGTTTTTCTTTCTGTTTTTCTTTTGTGGCTTTGAAATTGACCCCCGCTGTCACCTTTTTTCCATTTTGAAAATTTGAGACAAGAGCTGGTTAAGTAATTGTATTGCTTTTTCTGGGCTTGAAATTGTGATTCTTTTTTTTAGCTCAACTAAGGCAGGAGGCCAGTCTGGGCCATGGGAGACACTGATTTAAAAAACTAATATTTAGCACCATTATTGGATTTTTAAGCACACTTAAAATTATTTCCTTATGGCACAAAATGATTAACACTAGTGTGTATATTGAGGCATTTTAAGGCATTTTAAGCACAAGAGAAACAGGGCTGGGGATTTAGCTCAGTGGCCTAAGCACCTGACTGGCAAGTGCAAGGTTTTGAGTTCAATCCTCAGTACCGGGGGTGGGGGAGAACGCACAATAGAAATTAAATGCCATGCGCAAGGTCACAGTGGGAAATGACAAAAGATGAGCCTGGTCTTCCCCACACTAGGTTCTCTTGGTAACTCCTGTTTTGTTTTCAATTCAGAAAAATAAACAGCAACTACAGCAACCAGGGCTACCTATTTGTTGTCTTCCACTTTCTGAGAAGACAAAAATGTTTGATGAAGCTATCATATACTACAAATAATGCATAATGTGGAAAAGTAGTGAAAAATTAGATGTACTCAGCTGAAGAGAAACATCAAGACATTGATCTTGGATGAACGTTGTGTATAGTACCATGCATAGGAGAGGGGTGTTTCTTAGCTCTGTCTCATTTAACATGAGCTTAATAAAATTTTACTGAAATGCATTCTGAGAGTTTTCATTTTAGAAGGCAAGTGATTGCTTAGTTGCTTTGAGTTAATATACATAATAATTTTATTCATCTAAGGTGCTTTATAAACAGAATCCAAATCACCAGGGTCCAGAGGACAATGGGAAATAGAACTGTAGGAAGTGAATTACTTTTCTTATTGCTGCTGTGATACGTTATCATGCACTCAGTAACTTAAAGCAGTATGATTTATCTTCATACAGTGTTGTATCTCAGAAGTCTGAAGTGGTTCCCATGAGGTCAAATCCATTTTCCAGGGCTGAGTTCCCTTCTGTGGGCTCTAGGGAAGAATTCCACTTTCGTCCTCACATTCCTTGTTCCTTTTCCAGGGTTGTCCAGTTCATTCTCCTGTCCCAGCTCGTCACCATGTTACACACTCCTCTGCCTTCTCCTTGCACATTTAAGGGAATTGTAATTACAATGGATCACTGGCATTGATCTCTTATTTAATGTCATTTGATTAAGAAACCTAGCTCCCTTTTGCCATATCACATATCATAGTCTCTGGCTCTGGAAATAAAAGTGCACATGTTTGGGAAGCCACTATTATATTTCAGACAGGAGTGACCTTTTACTTTTTCCCCCTAGATTTGGTTCAGTGGGAGGCAGAATGAATAGCCTTTTTTTATGATGACACTAAAGTTTAAATAAAATATATAGGGACTTATGGAAAATGTGGCTTATAATATTTCCTTATCTATTATATCTTTTAGTGTGTTTCATTGTACAGATTGTTAAATGGATGTTATAGGTTTTACATTATAGACATAAAAACTATCATTTATATACCTTATGTTTGATATAACATAGTCCAAATATGTTAAGTTACATAACACACCTTAAAGTCTAAAGTACCACTGTTTCATGTTTGATGAGGCATGCTTAATGAATGTTTTCTGTATTCATGACACTGGGCTATGAAAGTATGTTAGAGGCTGTGAGGGGAATCTACCTTCATGGAGAGTCAGTGACAAAATGAGTATGCAGAGCACAACAATAATCATATAGTCAGAAATTTTAGGAAAATCTAGGTCAAGATTAGATACCAGAGGTAAATGTGTATTTGCCAATTATATCATCAAATTGCTTTGTCAGTTCAGTGTACACAGTGATTATTCCACTTTACATGATTTCT
>PVJX010043639.1:0-13569 GCA_004027295.1 Dolichotis patagonum
TAGGTGCAGTACGCTTATTGCATTGCATCACGGAAGATTTCATCATAGCAGAAGCCAAAGCCGCAGTCCTGCGCAGGAGGGAAGGAAACACCCCAGCGACGCCTCTGCTAGGTGGTGCCCGGCAGGGGACCGTGGCGCCCCCTAGCGGCAGGGTCAGTGCTGGTGAACAGCCAGAAAGAAGGCCCTCAATCCTCCACTCAGTAACTCGCAGACAGGACGAAAGGAAACGGAAGACAGCTGGGCGATGAAGGTGAACCAAGGGGTCTTCAAGACCGGCTCAGCCTGTGCATGGGCCCTGGGCCTGCGCTGTCCACGGGGGAGTTCGCCCAGAGACCTCCCGCCTCAGGAGAGCAGCTGTGCTGAGCACAGCAGGCCTCAGCCTCGAACGCGCAGAGGTGGGTTGGGTTCTCCTGCAGCCCGGCTGGGTAACCCGGGAGACCGAGGAAGACACCCCTTAGATCACCCCTCGATGACACCCAGGTCTACAGGAAAACGCCCAGCTGCAAACCACACGATGCCCCTCTCTGCACTCTTTCTTTGTGTGCTTTTACTTTTCTGCCTGACAAATCCCTTTAGATGGCTCTTCCTGTTGTGTCCTGGGAATTCTTCCATGGTGACAGGAACCAACAGAGCAGCAACCTCACTCTACAGGTAGGGTGGCTCTCGGTCCCTTCTCTCCATGGGAGCCAACGCAGACCTGGTCTGGTGACGAATGCACCCGTGATGTCGGCTATCAGCACCCAAAGGTGCACCATGGGGCAGGAGTCAGGCTCCCTGGGGTGGGGAGCGGGCCTAACAAAGCCATCGCAGCTCTCACAGCTGCCATTTCACGCACACGTCTCTGCTTTTCACGGACACTGGTTCTGCCAGAAAATCGTATGTCTTTGTAAAATCCTTATGCTAAGAAAACTATTTTTTAATCAAAACTGTGATGAACAGTAAATTTGGTTCATCGAGGTCAACATTCCCAAGGTCTTTAATATAGTGTAAGGTGCCGTGAATATCTTAAAGAGAGCCGTGAAACAGGGAGATTCCCACAAAGGGATAATAACGGGAAGGTGCTGCCCGTGCAGAGGTGACCACATGAGCCTGCAGCCCAGCAAGATCCCAGTCAGCGCAAGGAGCCTGGTTAGAGCAAAGGGATGAGTGACCGGAAGTCCAGTAGTGTCTCCCGGGCAGCCCGCCCTCCCGTGGGCAAGGCACTTTGTGGAGCTGGGATACAAAGCCAGATGAATTCCCAGGAATGGGGAGGACAGGAGAAGCCGGGGGACCAGCAAGCAGAGGCAGCAAGAGGAGGTCAGAACAGGGGGTACCCCAGGGCGGCCAGCCCTGCCCAGCCAGCTCCCTGCCCCTGCTACCCCGGCATCCTTCTCCTCACCCCGCGCTCCAGTCACCCCGCATGCTCCTCAGCCTTGTCACGCTCCTCGCCACCTTCTTCCAGAAGGTTCCTCCAGACATCGCTGTGGTTCACTCCCTGCATGCACCTTGGCCCCTGGACAAATGTCACTTTCTCAAGACAGTCCTTCTGAGGTAGGACAGAAAAAAATTAAAGATAGGTAGAGATGACACAAGGAAATCCTTACTTAAAAACTGTACTTTTCGATTACAGGGGCAGAGGCATTGAGAGGGCGACTCTGGCGAGCGCAGCCAAAGGCCTTCTGATTTATTGTCTTCACCTTCCAGTTTCCCTGGCCCCCTGGCCCCGTGCAATGTCCTCTTCTCCCAAGCCCTTTGCCTCTGAAGCGCGGCTCTTACCTTTTCTTCTTTCTCTCCCTCAGTGGACAGGCGCTGCTCTCCCGAACCAGAAACGGGAAGCCTGGCAGCTTGCTCGGTGTTCAGATAGTGTCACCCCACGGCCCTCGGTGCCACGGGACTCTGGAAACTCTTGCTCATCCAGGAGACACATTCAGTGTCTGCAGCAAAATTTCTCATGCCACCGGCATGGGAAACCCAGTCCTGAGAACACAGTGGAGGGAACGAACGGTCTCCAGGTCACCCCAGGAGCAACGCAAGCTCCACATGCATGTGCACTTGGGGGGCTGCTCCTTTGCTATCCCTCTCTGTCTCTCTCTGTCTCTCATCCCCCACCCTCCCTCTTTCTTTCAACTGAAAGGCATCAGCTCAGCGCAGCTGATATGTGGTTCATCTTTTTGGGGGGCTGGGAACAGGCCATAAGCCATAAGGTTCCCGTGGTCATTCAGGTGACCGCTGATGCTACCCGTGGGACTTGGGTAAAGTCTTTGGCTCCTCGGGCCCAGCCCACTGATGCTCCCAGGTCCCCCATCCGCCTTCACAGGTGCCCCTCCCCGTTGCGGGCCGCAGACTCCACCTCTAAGCCTCCCTGTCTTCCTCTTCTGTGAAATCATCCCTCGCTTGGTCTGGGTCAGAAGCCCAAATCCAAGACCAGGCTCTGGATTTTCAGATTTGCTCATCTGCCCCTAAGCAACAGTAGGATAAGAGACTAACAAAGTGCACGGAGCGAGGGGATGAGTTTACTTACAATTTGGTCAAACTGGAAGGGCAGCTAATAATCAAGGCCTCCAATTCTTAGCCAGCAGATCAAAGCCAGGGAGTACCCATATGTACCATCAGCCAAGCTTGGCCCAGGGGCTGAAAAGATTGACTCCTTCTTGGTAACAGGCCTGTGGGGGGGGGGGGTCATATGGCAGGAAGAGCCAGGGAGAAGCAGAACATTTCTAAAAACAAAACAAAATGAAAAACCTTAAATTTTAAAGATCCATTTTCAACTGGGTATAGTGGTGCCCTCTCATCATCCCAGCACTCAGGAGGCTGAGGCAGGAGGATTGCCAATGAGTTTGAGGTCAGCCTGAGCTACATAATGAATTCAAGGTCAGCCTGAACTGCATAGCAAGAGAGTCTCAAAGAACAAACAAAAATTCATTTTACAAACCTCTCAGTTACAAACTGGGGTGATGGTTATGGCTTGCAGATCAAACAGAATGGGGCAGGCTGCTAAGGACCGGCGTGCCTGAAGCCCTCACTGGGCACACTTGTGCTGCTCTCCTGTACTAGCTCCTGCCCCTTCTGAGGTCACAGGGCTCAGCAGCTGGGGGAGGGGAGTCCTGTGCTGCCGGCATCTTCCTCGGAGAGGAGGCAGCGCAGACAGAGGCAGAAGCAGCACTGGCTCCGCCAGCCAGCACGGGGACCCGGCTCTGCGCAGCTCAGCCGGGCACAGCCTGGACCTCGGTTTATCTCAGAGCCCCGCAGGATGGAGCTCAGGCTGGGGAAGAGACTCAGCTAAGTCACCTGGCTTGAGACCTGGCTGCCTGTGCGTGGGGACAGGGAGGGAGGGGGATTCTGAGCAACAGCAAGGGGAGCAGGCAGGGTCCGGGTCCAGCTGGCTCTGGGGTCCCGGGATGGATGGGGAGGTGCACAGCCTTACACGGGGGCTTGTCCTGTGAACTTGCAGGAATCTGTGCCTCACCTGGGCTGAGCGGCTTCCTCTTTATCACAGGTGCAGTGAAGGTGCAGGTGCCGTGGGCAGGTGCAGGGCACAGGTGCAGGGCACAGTAGTGTAATGTTCAACTCACAGAATCTGCTCCTGGAAGACCTATAAGGTGTGGGACGATCCCGGAAAGACATCCTTAAGACAGTCACTTCTGCTACCTAGACCTTCTTCCCGCATCCTTGAACTCTGACAAAAACCCACCTCGCACCCCGACTGCGGAGAATCTAGCCCTGTCCCAGTTGTGCCCTTGACACCACAGGCTCTGATTTAAATAAACTCTTGTCTCCTGCATGCACCCACCAGTCCTCTCACAGGGCAGCTCTGACTAGCTAAGGCCCCACCCAGCTCTAACGCCCTTTCCCTTTCCGCAGCCAGCGGACCTCACCTTTGATGCCTGGCCCATGTGTTACTTACTACACCATTATCTTTCCTAATAAAAAGGCACAAATTTTCGCATCATAGACGCTATCGGCAATGTAGACAAATGCTCAGCCCTCAGAAGCTTAAATGATGGAGACATTTATTGCTTGCTAACAAGAAGTCTGGAGTTGCACGTGTGCGCACACACAGAGAGAGAGAGAGAGAGACAGAGACAGAGAGAGAGACAGAGACAGAAGCAGAGACAGAGACAGAGACAGAGAGAGAAACACCACCAGACACTAATGAGCAGACTTTCAGGAGCAGGACACCACCCAGTTCAACTTTTTCTTTAATATTCTACAGCATTACATGACAAGTATAACTGATATTTATTCCATATGCTAATGATTCTGGGTGTGGATAAAGAAAAAGAGACAATTTTTGTTTCACAAATGCAAAGCTGGAGGAACCGCAGACCCCGCCCATCTACAATATAGTCCAACTCCGCCACCCGCTGGCGACTTCAGGAGGTGCGTCCGGCGTCTGCACATCCCGTCTGAGACGACCCCAGGCAGGGAAACCTCGGCGAAGACACGCCCATGAGAGACCCTCGCCGCTGTTTGCTTCGCCTTGCATTTGCAGTATGCCAGGCGTCTGGAACCACGCAGGTGATGCGTACGCACGCCTCTGCCCTGCGCTGCCAGGGGAACTGAATGCGGGGAATGTAAGTGACTTGCTCCAAGTGGTGTCAAGAAGTGAGGGAGACAGGACTCGAACCAGGTAACCTGCGTCCAGAGCCCCCGCTCTGAATCTGCACACTACGCAGACCCACAGATTGGAACCCTGGCTGGAGGAGGTGCCCACCAAATGATGTTTTCCTTGATTGACTCACTAAATGCACTCTAGAATGTGCTTTAGAGACAGCTTTTCCATCCTTTTATTTATTTTATTTATTTATTTATTTTTGTGCTCAGGACCTCGCACTTGCCAGGCAGGCACTTGTGCTGTTGCACTATATCCCCAGCGCTCCATCCTCTTTATTAAAAAAATAAATGTGGGCACAGAGAGGTTGGTGGCTTCCCCAAGGTCACACAGCAGGTGGGCCATAGGCCAGAGAGGGCGCCTGGCCTGTCAGCCACACTGACCTTCCAGCAGCACCCTGGGAAAAGCAGAGTGGTGAGTGTGCCCCCAAACCGGGAGTCCCCGTTCTCCAGGCCACAGGCCACTACAGGCCCAGCAGTGGTTGAGTGCAAGGAGCTCCGCCGGGCTCACAGCTGTGCCTGTTGCTGGCACCGCTGCTCTGCTCGAAGGCCACCCGCTGCCAGAGCTGTAGCGCCATCCGCTCCTCCGGGGAGCACAAACCTTACTTGAGCTGAGCGGCACGGCAGGAATCAGGTTCCTTGCTTATGAGAATCTAACCCCAAAGCCACGCTCCGCTCCCCAGCTCCTGGGAAAGTTGTCTTCCTCAAAACCAAAACCAGGGACTTTCCTCAAAACGAGGGACTTTGGCACCAAAGTCCCTGGTGCCAAAACCTTGGGGTCCACTGCCCTAAATAATTAGGGGCTTCAAGTGTATCTGGGGATTGGGATTTTAGAAATAATACATTAACTCATTTTTTTAAAATAGCACCAAGAACTTATCCTTATTCTATTCCATCCCTTCAAAAACTATTTTCACAGTAACAAATAACCTATATTTTTGACACATATTGCCTGTATTATCATTTACTCACTATTTTCCTTATAATCTATGTACTTTGTTTTTATTAGACTTTGTCCCTGCTAGTATTTGTTAAATCATGTGTATGACATTACTTGATAAATTTGTTATCAGACTTACTCACTTAAAATGCATGAAATTTCTTTGTATACTCTAGAACCATCGTATCGTCTTCTCCGCCAGTGACGTCTTGAGAGCTGACGGGGTCCTCAAAGCCCTGGGCCTGCATTTCTCTCTTGGCAGTGGTATTCATAGGTATGAGCTAGTGGGGGAAGGGCATTAACCTCACCAAACCTCGGTTTTGACATCAGAAAATGAGGTTACTCTAGTTTTCTGCCCCACATGGTTATTATTGGAATAGAGTGAGGCAATGCAGTCACAGAGGAATGTGACAATGTGTCTTTTCAAAATGAAGAACCAGGAACCTGGAGGTAAGCTGTAAAATTGGCACTCATCATTTTCCTTGAAATGCTGACCTCCAATTGGGAGAGGGGCTTGGTCACCCATTTCACAGCAGGACACACAGAGGTTTGCTAAGCAATCATAATAAACTCCCCAGAGCCTTTGCACAGAAGCACGGCATGTTTGAGTCTAGGAACCAATAAGAGGGGTTCGTTCTTACTTCGTACTTACTTGCTCAGTGGGCATTGATGCGTTTAGGAAGTGAACATTTTCCTTCTTATCAGGAAACAAACCAACCATGAATTCTTGGTGCTGCTTCTTCTGAGAATGGTCTCCTGCATCATCACGGAGGGCAGCACTCCGGCTCCCGAATGAATTGTTCCTGTGGAGAAACCACTTACTATTCATAAATTCTTCCGTCTATTCAAAGGGAGGAAATTCAATTTGACTGTATTCTTTGGGCTTTTGATATCATAGGTAGGAGAAGAAGGCAGCCTTCCCATTTCAAAGAAGCCCTCATGACCCGGGGCATTTAAATAATTACCCAGGCAGGGAAGGCAGGATTTGTGAGAGCCAATGCAGACTGAGGCTACAAAGCCCGCTCAGTGGGGCCAGTGTTCCTCTGCCCTCGAGGGAATGGCAGGGAATCTGGGTGACAGCTCGACACAGTCAGGCACAGGGGCTCCATCCCTTCTCCCCACAGCCGGTGTCACAGTAGAATCACATACTCGGGAGCCAGCTGGGGGGAAAGGGAAACAATGCTGCCGACTGCAAGCCCGCTGTGTTTTTGCACACTTGCCGCTTTCCTAATATGCCTTGTGTTAGGGCTTGTACGTTTTATTTAATCTTGGTAATAAATGGCCCAGAAAATTAGCAAATGTGTTCTGCAATCTCGACTCCCAAAAGTGGAAGAAGGGAGAGCCCACTGAGGTTTTTCCCTTCAGAGATTCTCAGACTTTGATTCTCAGCTCACCAGAATCACCTGTGCAGGCTTAAAAATCAGCTTAAGTACGCCTACCTGGACCCACCTCCGATCTTTACAAACCGGGTCCCTAAGTGGGCAGCTCGCAGGCGTCCCCCAGGCGGCCAGCACTGAGAAGCACTGAGTTAAAAGCAGGTGGGCGTGAGAGCTGACAGCTGTGCCTTAGGAGCAAGCTGGGCTCCAGCTGTGAAGCATTGCAGCCACCTGTCCTCAGAGAGGTGCATTGTGGGAGGCAACAGGGCATCACGGTCCGCGCTCAGGCGCCAGAGAAGTCACGGGACCAGTTGCAGTTCCCACTCTGATTGGCTGGGTTTCTTTAGGGCTGAATGTCAAGCCCTTGGACTAAGAGTAATAACAAGGTCTAATTACCGTTCTTGAAGTCAGGATTGTAGCTTTTAATATTTTAGTTGATCACAATCCAGTAAAATAGAATTGAAGCAAAGTGTCACATGACATACGGGCATTTTCTCGGGTCTGTGAGTTTGTGCATTTCTGCAGACAGGTCTTCAGGAAGAAGGTATGTCCTAAGTCTTTTCAAAAAAAACCTCGAAGGCCTCTGTTCTAGTCACAGGGTTTTTGTGACAATCAAGCGAGATAATATTGTGTATGTGTGTGTGACATCTGAGGAGCTGAGAGAGAGTCTAAAGCACGGTGTGTAATTCAGGCGACAGGCGGCTATAATGTCCGGAGGCAAGTGTGACCACCGGTGGGATCCCCTCTGCAGAGCGGGGGAAGGGCTGCACCCTAAGCTGCCTTGGGCTGATTCCCTAAGGCAATGGATAGGATTTACCCACAACGCTGAGACTCACAACATGTTACATCGCTTCCTTTTTTGAAATTATGTTCCAAGACTTCACCAACTCAATTGCTTAAAAAAAAAAAAACTCAATTTCGGTCTCGTGCGTGAGGTCTGTGCTCTGTGATCATGTGATATTAGAAAATAACCATAACATCATAATGGCCATTTTTATTCATTTCATTATGCACCCGGCACCGCGCTAAGCCCTTGTAACATGCTGCTTACTTCTGCTGGTGAGGTGGGTGCCATAAGGATTCCCATTTTGCAGAAGGGGAAACTGAGGCTCACGACGCTAAGGAGTCACAGGGTCGCGCTCGTTTTTCTGCTGAGTCTCTGCCCTCACAGGCTCTTGCGCTATCTGCAGAGCCTCGAGGAATCCCTTCCCCCCCTTTGGTTCCCACCCTAGCCCCTCTCCGCTGACCCTTTGTGTACCTCCATCCCCAAGGGAAAAGTCATTGTCTTTGAAATGTTTAAAAATCTCCCTTGTTGACCTCGAAATGCAAAAATTCAACTCAGATTCCTATAAACCCTAGACAAATAGTTTGCCTGATTTCTTGAAGTACTCACTGTTTCAAAACTCCTATATAAACGCAAACATCTCAACACCCATCCTTGCCATGGTAACAAATAGATCACAACCAACAGTGCTGTTGCAATCTTTGCGAGCAGTATCCTGTGTATTTGTCCCGGGCGGTGACACACTTGGCCCCAGGACATGGGCCAGCTGCTTCCGGCCACGCCTAGCATGTGACCGCTGCACATTGCAGTTTACCTACTGTTTGTCTGCAGACAGCGGTTGACATGGTGTGATCTAGGAAAGAAGAAAACCCCGTAAGGATTTCTTAGACATTTCTTCTGCCTACAAGAGAGACAGCTACACAGGGAGAACCTCCTGCTTTGCACTGTGAGACTCGAAGCTCAATGACCACTGGGAAAAATAAGTCCAAGACCCGAGGCCAGTGCCCCAAGCGCAGCTGCGTGGAAGGACAGATGCAGGTGCCCCTCCACCTCATTAGCAAACCACTGTGCCGCCCTGAAGCTACTAAGCAGTGGACGCCTAGCAAATCAACAGGCCGTAGCAAAATCAGTCCACTGTTTGCTGGGCCTGCTCACTGCCAAGACCACTACCAACAAACAGGGAAAGTGCTCAGGCAGAGGGGAGAAATAAATCATTAGAAAGGAAGAACAGAGCAAAGTTTAGGGTACCAGGTCCCTGACTTCCTAGAGTGATTTGTTCTGTTGCTTATTCAAAGCTGACTCTCACAAGCTCAGATCCCAAACCTTCTTTAAACTGAAAACGTTTCAAAACTGTGCTATTGCCTATAGGATGCGAGGTGACAACCCCATTCCACAGTGTCTGTTGGTGTTTGTTGACTGCTTAGCACAGGACTCTGGACAATGGGTGGACCACCACCCAGGAGATGTGGACCCAAGCCTCAGTGGGCTCGCCGTGTAGCAGACTTCGGCAGGGAAAGAAATCATCTCAACCCTTACCCAGCAGGCAGGCCCTGCCAGTGCCTGGAAGCCGTGTTACTATATAGCGGAGATGGTAAGAAGGGCAGGGTCGGTCCCATAGTCCATCAATGAGGAATTCTCCAAGATGTCTCTGAGGCACAGGAGAGGAGGGGGAATCCAGCCATGGATGCAAGGAAAGGGATGTGAAATCCTTGGTTTTTTTGAGACAGTCTCACTGCGTAGTCCAAGCGGACCGCGTAGGCCAGGCTGGTCACCAGCGCAGGACCTGCGGGCCTCCCTCGGCCTCCCAAGGGCTGGGACCAGAGCATGCGCCTCAATGCCCCATTGCTACTCTGCTTTAACAGTCAGCGTCTGGACAGCGGCCACTGCCTGTCCTGAAAAGTCCCCCAAGGTGAGATCATTAGAAGCCTGGTGCCTGGCTGGAGCCGGGGCCACAGGAGAAATACACTGGCCAGCCACAAATGACAAACAGAATCCTTCCCCGCCCTCCCCGTGTCCCAGCCTTCATGTGTGCTTTGCTCACGAGTAATTTGAAGCAGTTTTTAATGGTTGGCTTTTGCTGAATCTGCCACCCCAAGGAAATCAATGAATTTTTACAGATGAAACAACTTTCTTTTGATTCTCTGAGTCCACTAAATGGTTCATTATTAATTTCAATGATAACTAATGGGTACGACAGGTAGAAGCAGACAAAACGCAAGTGATACAAAATGCAGCTGATATAAAATACAAAAGAATCCAGCAGGTAAACTGTGTGTGGTGGCACAAGCCTATAATTTCAGCGCTGGGAGGCCGAGGCAGGAGGGCCACCAGCTCAAGCCAACTTGGGTAACTTAGTGATCATTCTTGAGGGGGGAGGGAATCAAGAGTTGGGGTTAGGGATAAGAGATAAGAAAGGAGGATGTGTCTCGTGTGTGTGTGTGTGTGTGTGTGTGCGCGCGCCTGTGTGTACCAGCTCCACACGAGCAGTGTGAGCATTGTGCACTGCACACATGTGCCAAGTGGGGGGTTCGTGGGATGGAGGGATGGGGTGAGGAAAGGTGTAGAGATGTGTCGGATACAGGTATCAATTTGCTATGTGTATCCGGTTTCCAGGAATGTAGACATTATGTACTCCTATGTGTACTAGTAAACTAAAATAATAAAAAGTTTAAAATTCTGTTACCCGGCCCCTGCATTTTACCTCCTCCAAGATTCCGGGTGTTTCCTGGATCTCAAAGCAGCACAATACTCCAGTTATTTTACAAGGTAAGCTCGCCTCACTGGTACCTGAGCCACTTGCTCCATGGCCGCTACCACTGGTCCCCCAGAAGCAGCTTCTGCAGGGCCGGGGTGCAGGCGGCTCGCTGGCCCCTCTGGGGCTGAGCGTCCTCCGTCCTCCGCCTGCCCCTTTCCACCCCAGCCTGCTGGCCGCCTCCTCAGGCCAGCCTGGAGGGACAGCGCCAACACACAGCAGGGTGCTACACCCCAGGACTCCCCCAAGGCCTCCCCAGCGGGGATCTCAGGCAGGAAATCAGCAGGCAGGACAGCAGGGGACCTCGGCTTGGCAGGTCTTCCAAAAAGGCCACCGCGCTTCACTGTGGGAGGGGGCTTCCCCCTGGAACTGGACCCAGCGCCTCCACCCTGCCTGAATCCCCAGCCCCTTTTCCATTTGAGATGGGGGTTGGTTGCTAAATTGCCCAAGCTGGGCTCAAACTCGTGAGCCTCCTGCCTGAGTCTCCAGAGTGAGGGATCGCCTCTTCTTGGGGGTGCCCATTTCCTCCCCAAGGGTTTCCAGCGGCCTACTCCTGCCCCCCCAACATCTGTGCAAATAAACCCTGGGAAGCGGGCTTCCCTGCATCACCGCGGCCCAAGCTCCCCCGCTCTCCCGGCCCTCCCCTCCGCTCAGGACCCGGAAGCAAAGCCTGCTCCTCTCCCTGGGAGCCGTCGGGGCCCAGGCTCCCTCGCTCCCTCCAGGGTGTGCGACTGTGTACAGAGCTCCTCCCGGCTCAGGCGTCCTGGACAGCCGCGCCGGGCTTTCCTGCAGGGCAGTGTCCTCTTCCGAGGTTTACACAGCGCGGCTAGACAAGAAAACACGGGATTCACAGGAAGCTGACGGCCACACACGTGTCCTCACGCAGGGGACCTTCGGGGGAGGAAGCACTAGTGCCTGGTTTTCAAAAATCCTGTTTGGGAACCTGGAGGGGAACCGAGACTGTGCTGGATGCAGTTAGCAGTAAAAACTAAAGCAGATTATCACAAAGGCGATGAAGCTGGGGGTTTAGCTCAGCTTGCCTGGTAAGCTCAAGGTCCTGAGTTTGATCCCTGATACCAAAAAAAGTTTACGAAGCCCTTGGGACAGCGCGAGTGTCACAGCATGCTTCTAAGCCGGCTTTTCTTGACCCTCACCGAAGACCTAGGAGAGACTGTTGTGCCCATTTTACAGATGGGGAGCCTGAGCCTGAGAGGGCTAACACAGCTCATGATCCATCACACAACCAGTAAATAGCAAAGCTAGGATCCAAACGCAATTCCTCCTGGCTCCAGAATCACATGGGCCAGGCCAAGGGTTAGACCCGAGCTCTACAGGGGCTCAAATTCTGTCTCTGTCACTAGTGCTTGGGTTACCTCAGATAGGTCAGGGTGCATGCAGATAAAATAAAGCTAAACACAGCTGTGTCACAGAGCTGCACAGAACCCTGTCACTTACTGGGCATGCAAGGATGTGCCGGGAAGTTGGAATTGCTGGGCGAGGAGGCTCACACTGCTTTTGCATGGCCGATTTCATAATTCCTTCTTTTGACTCAACTTCCCTGGGACATGCGCTGCGGAAGAATGACAGCGATCAGAACAGCCACGGTGTGCTGTGTGTGTTATTCCACTGACTCCACACAACCCTGAAGGGAGGGACCACTGTGACCCTCAGCTCAGCAGAGACTGAAGTAGGCAAAAGGGCAGAGACACCCAGTAACCTTCCCACAGCTGAAAGATGGCAGAGTCCACATTAAACCGCAAATCTGCTGGACCTCCACCTTTTGCTTTTAAATTAAAAGAATTCTCTATTTTTGTTGCATGTAACAAACATTTCTACGCTTACTCTATGGCAAAAACTGTTCCGAACATTTCAAATATTAGTTCAGAAACTTCATAAAGATTTGAGGAGTTGGCGACTGTTTTCTGCCCAGTGTTACCGGTGGAGAACGCAGAGGCCCAGAGACCTTGAGTAACTCGCCCGAGATCACACAGCGTCTCCAGTCCCGAACTATGAGGTTTACAAACAAAGCCAATGTCGGGGATTGTGGTCTTTGCAGGGTGATGGATCTGAACCAGCCGCGGTTCTGTGGAAGCAGATACTGGTTTTCAAGCCTCAGCTTCGCACTAGGAAGGATGTGGGGAGATGACAGCCTCTGCGGGGTGCCCAGAAGACGCAAAAAAGCATCTGCACAGAGGGGAGTCTGCCTGCACCCCAGGCTTCCTCTTGGGCCTCGCCTGTTTGTCTGCGGGAAGAGTCGAGGCCGCGCTGCAAGTTTACCTGCGGTGAGCTGGAGCTGGGCCGCTCGTTCACGGGCTTCTGCGGGAGGGCCGGGCTGAACACCGAAGGTTAATTGCTCTGAGTAACACCGCGGTGTTCAACCCTGGTGCCAAACAAACTGGGACAATATTGACCAAGACTCGGCCAACATCGGAATGCAAACACAAGGGGAACTCTACCTCCAGAGGCAGGGAGAGCCCGAGCAAGGGCCCCAGCGAGGGCCTGGCCACAGCCAGGTAATCCCCCAGAGCCTAAAACGCCAGTCTCCGTGCCAGCACTGTGTCACCGCAAGCACTACCCGCACTGGGTCTTTCACACAGGAACACCTTGCCTTGCTAGAAATAACCTCCGCCTCGCCAGTCCTTGCCTTTGCCCTGATCAGTGCCTCTTTAAGTTCAACGCTCTGTTTATAAGATTCTTCCTAAGCAAGACGTTCTCCCCACCGCAGGATGTGGGAGGGCCTCTCCTCAGCCTCGGGGTTCCCCATGGCTTATTTTTCCCAGTTTAGACCCATACTTTTCTTCCTGTTGCTTTGTGGGCCATGTGGGAATCACACTCTCTTTATCTTTGCTTTCGTTTATACTCTGCCATTTTGCTTCTGGCATATGGCAAACACCTAATAAAGTAGAAGAAAAAGATGGAAGAATGGATGATTGACCTCCACAGTGGTTGCACCAGTCTACACTCCCACCAACAGTGCAGAAGAGTTCCTTTTTCCCCACAGCCTCTCCAACACTTGTTGTTGGTAGTGTTTTCTATCTTGGCCATTCTTTCTGGAGTGAGATGGAATCTCAGTGTGGTTTTAATTTGCATTTCTCTCATGACTAATGATGATGAACATTTTTTCATG
>PVJX010043640.1:0-13573 GCA_004027295.1 Dolichotis patagonum
CCCCCATTAGCAAATGGGAGCCAGAGGTTTGAACATCGCTTGGGAGGTTGACCATATGCAATATAACAAATAAGGGGTATTTCCTTCTATCATCTCTTTGAAGGCAAACATTGTTTTCACTGTTTTGCTTTGTTCTGATTAATTGTTTTGCTGTATTCAATATTCTGTTTTGATAGGTTTTATCATGTTCAGTTTTTGGTTTGATTTTGCTATACCTGATTGAATGGACAACTACTGTGAAGATAACGAGATATACTATAATACCTATTACTGTTATCCTGGTAACCTGTTGTGACATTCTGTACCAATTTCCCTGTTCTGTCTCAATTGGCTTTGTTCTGTCTTTTTCTGTTGTATTTCACTACCTTCAAAATTAAAAAAAGAAAAAAAACGGGGGACTTCATTAGGAAGAGTTACTGTTGCATTTCTCTGCACTTTCTGGAAACCCTTTTTAATCTTAGCTTCCTCCTGGTTGTGAATTTTTTAGGGACACTTCCCAAGCCCTCCTCTCCCTAATTATTGATTAAACCTTTCTTTCCCTGATGCTTGAACAACCCCCTCCCCTTCTTTGGTAGAGTATTTTAGAAATAGCTTCATTTTTCAACTACAGACAGTTCCAGAATTTCAATCACAAAATTGTTGTTGTTGTTGTTGTTGTTGCTCTTCTTCTTCTTCTTCTTCTTCTTCTTCTTCTTCTTCTTCTTCTGTTGTCTTTTTGAAACAGGGTTTTGCTGTGTAGTTCAGGTTGGCCTTGAACTCACTTTGTAGCCCAAGTTGGCCTCGAACTCAAACTCAGTAATCCTCCTGCCTCAGCTTCCCAAGTGTTGGGATTATAGGTGTGCAGACTTCTTTTTTTATGTAATTAAGAATAAGTCTTTCTGCTCTTGCTATATGATAATTTTATCATAGTTTTAAATCAAAAACTATCTAAATGATGTGAACATTTTTTGACAATATGTGAGAGAAATTTTTTTAAAAGGCACTCAAGGTATATAAATTTAACCATGCCAGAAAGAAAAGTAGTTGTTCTTTGTTCTTCTCTTTTGACTGCAGGGGATAACAATGCCACTTACAGCTGCCTTTAGCCAAGCAGTCACTCCTCCCATTGCTCAACACCCCTTGCTAATATCACCTCACCTCAACAATATAAGGCAAATTTCCATGTAGCAGAATCTGTTTCAATGAGATTTCATTAAATACTCCATGAGGGGACTTTACATAAGAAACTTGCCTTGAATGTTTCTTGGTTTTGCTTCCTGCTACTTTATTTCTCAAAGGCTTTGGCTGGTCTTACTTTTGGCCAGAATCTTCAGCTTTTAAAGGTAGCATGCCAGCTACTCCATTACTGGTTATGAAAGGATGCCTGTGAACCTTCCAGCCTGTGCTGTGCTGAGATTTTCTGCTGTCTCATGATTTCATTCCTGCTCACTGCGTGCCACACAGTTCTCCCAGAAGTGATGAAACCACTGTTTTCAGTGAAAGGACCTGGTGACTGCAGACTTGAGCTTCTGACACTAAGCATTTTAGGAAAAGTTTAGAATCTTTAATGGTTATAAATTCTACTCATTTTCATTGTCCTTTAATAGGAAATAATATAAATGAAGGGAATCACAAAGCCACTCTCCATTTCTACCTCATAACCTGTATCCACACTGGAAAACTGACTTAGACAAATGTTTTCCCATTTGTTGTTTCTCCATGGAAGCTCTGTAGTCTTTTTTTTTTTTTTTTTTTAAACCGGGGATTGAACCCACGACCTTGCGCTGAAGCCTCTGAGCTAAATCCCTGGCAGCTCTGTAGTCTTTGCACCCACAATTCTTACAGCACATTGCATACACAGAAATGTGGATGTAATTCTCCACATACATTGAAACTGTTTTCAGGTGCAGAAAAGTTAAATTTATTCCATTGGTTAATTCTTAAAAATTCTAAGTTAGGTTTCTTTTTGTGTGAAAATACCAGACACATTGAAGAACAATTCAAACATGCATGCTTTCAATGTCTTTAACACACAAACATACATTTTTTTCCATGATAAAGTTATAGTTCTTTGTATTGGGACACTTCCAAAAAGTTTATAGGGTCAATGACATTCATATTTTGTGTAAATTCTATAAATTCACGGTCATTTTTAATTATTTTGTCTTTGGCTAGTTAAACTGTAATAATTGTTAAAAGGAAAATAACAAAAACATTAAAATCATACGGCAAATTTTTTTACAGAATTTTTTTCTTCCAAATCTTCCTGAGAAGAAAATCTGGGTAGTTGGTTTTATCCTTACTTTCTGAAGGAGGGAATCCAAACATAGGCAAGTGATTTTCCATAATTACTTTTGTAATTCCAAGAGTGAATGACTGTGGAAAAGTACTATAGCACTTTCATTTTGTTTCTGCAGAATCACCTTTCCAAAGCCCAATATAAAGCTTGCTCTTTGCATCTGGGCCTTTTTTCTTCATTTAAAATTCAAAAAGTATTATTTATCTTAAAATCAATCATGATTTTAGTGGTTTCCTCTATAGTAGCACTTTCAATGTTTGTACAATAGCGAAAGTGATAAACTATCTTCATGTCTTTCTAGATGTTAGATTAATTATAGTCAGAAGCACTTAGAAGATAATAAAGGTTTTACAATGATTAATAAGTAGTTATAACCCAGTTAAAGAAAGAGATTATAGACCAGGAAATAAGAAAGATGAACCGGCAGAGGCAGAAATTGCCTTCAGGGTATGCTACCTATAGAAACTGTTCGGTTTAACCTTCCAAAATCCATTAATCAAAAAAAAGTTTGTCTTCCACAATCTACAGTTTAAAATTAATGATTTTTATGCTTATAATAGATTTATAATGAAAGTTAGCTGGTTATTTTAGAATACATATTCTTCACTCCATATTTAAAATATTCAAATATTAAAATAATCTGTCACTAGGAAAAAGGTCCCAGTGCCACAAGGAGCCAGCTCTGACTCCTGGCCCTTTGCATATTAGCTGAAAGAATTCTATCAAGATACGAAGGTGGCAGCAAAGAATAAAACCAATTAAATAAAACAGCTAAAATGATATGGGACTTTAAAACAAAATAACAGGGAATTAACAATGGCTACCACCTTCCCTTTTTAGATGTTTCCTCTCCTTTTACTTTCACAGTATCTGTTGTACATTTTGGATCCCACTAACTCCTTCAGTTTTTTTACACTGGGCAGACAATATGTGGTTTCTGGTTCCTTGTCACATAGAGCATTGTTTTCTAACCTTTGACTTTCAATCTATGAATTTCCTTTCGAGTTAATATGTTTCTTGTATAACCACATATTGATGGATCTTGTTTCTTGATCTACTTTCCCTGTGTTTCTTTTTATTGGTAAACTGAGGCCTTCTACGTTAATGGTTATGACCTGCACACACTGATTTGTCTCTGCTATGCTTTTGTCTTGCCTTTGACTCCCTACTTTCCCCCTCCATTCAAATGTCTGCTCTGCTTGGCGGTCCCCCTCTGCTGCTGTTCCTAGACCATGGTCATTTTTATCATTTTCTAGAATATCCTTCAATACTCTTTGTAGGGTTGGTTTGCTGGTCATGAATTCCTTCAGTTGTTCTTTGTCATGGAAGAATTGTTTCTCCATTAGTTTTTAAAGATAGTTTTGCATGGTAAAGCAATTTAGGTTGGAAGTTGTTTTTTCCCAGGATTTGAAATACTTCACTCTAAGCTCTTCTTGACTTGATGGTTTGTGTTGAGAAGTTTATTGTGATTTTGATGGGTTTTCCTTTGTAAGTGACATGTTTCTTTTTTCTGACAGCTATTAATATTTTGTTCTTGTGCTGGATTTCTGGGATCTTGATTATTATATGTCTAGGTATAGATTTATTTTGGTTATGGCTAGTTGGAGTTCTATATACCTCACTTATCTGCATGTCAGGTACTTTCCCCATACTTGGGAAGTTTTCTGCTATTATTTCTGTAAATGGACTCTTTATGTCATTTGTGTTGACTCTTGTTCTTTTGCTGACACCTAGCATTCTTAAATTATTAGTCTTTGCATCGTCTTGCAGCCGTTGAATTGTCATTTCCTAGTTCCTTGTTATTTTTAAGAGATCTTTCTTTTCATGATCACTAGCTGCCATCCTGTCTTCAAGTCTGAAAGTCTAATTTCAGTTTCTTTCAAGTGGTTTTGCCAGTTTTCAATGGAGTTTTTAATTTCCCAGATATTTATTTGAGTCTGTTTCATGAATTCCAATTCTTCTCTATATTGTTCATTCAAGAGTTCCCTCATTCTCCTGTGCTCCTCTTTTTTAAAAAAATCTGTCTTGTTTAGTTATGCTCAGCAACTATTTCATTATGTTCATCATTTTTTCTTTTACCTGGATATTGTTTCTGATCTGATTTCTTTTATAGCCTCATGAAATTGTTTCTTTATGTCAGTTGCCATCATCCCAGAAATTTCAGGTGTGTGACTTCTGCTTTCTTTCATGTCCACATCTCTTGGACTTGTTCTGTTTGGATTGGAGGTCAAAGATTGCCTCCTGCTCCTTCATCTTGCCATTTTTCTGGATTCCTCCAGATGAGCAGGTTGTGAGGTCCCAGGTGCTTCCCACATTGGCTTCCCATCCACAGCAGAGGGGGATGGGTCAGGCACCTGGGTGTCTCCTAAGCCATGTTCTCCAGGAGGCAGTGGAGTACAAGGCGGGCTTCTACAAACACTGGTGGCTTCGCTAAGGCAAAGATGGCTGGTTCTCCTGGCTCACACTGGCTACCTGTAGGAGAGTCCTGAGGTCAACCTGTATGAACATGGAGGCTGGGCTCTATAATAATTTTTTTAAAGAACTTAAACATTCACTATGTGTTTTGGTCACCCCTCATTTGCCAACTGTTTATGAAAATTTCTGTCAAATTAAAATAATGAATTGTGTCTTCATCTACTTTGTTCACTGGAGTTTGCACTGTGTGACTTCCAGTACTTCTCCAAAGCCAAAACAACTGTAGAGGTAAATGTTTCAAAGTGATCTGGGACATTGAGGCAGCCACAACAAAACAACCAGAGACATGCATGAAAGAAGACTTTGAGGAATGCTTTAGAAAGTGGAAGGAACGATGGAATAGTGTGTTCAAAGCATTGTGAGGTGTATTTTTAGGTGGATTAAAGGCAATGCATCTTTTACTGTCATTTTTAAAATTTTGACATTCACTGTAGGTTTTGATCACCATATATAAACACAGATATTACACTGAACATTATAGATATAAAATTATATATAAACATTATATAAATGTTAAGCATTATAATATAACATGCATATAATTATACATACAACTATATAATATGACATTATACATTCAAGGTAAAGAGATATATGCAGGTGATTACCTAACTGTATTTATCTTAATGTAATTGACATATTCATCTTTAGTAGTTTAATAATAATGTAAAGTTACATTTCTCAATATAATAATTTGATTTGATAATGGTTTTCTCCCTAAGATTCTTCTCTTTTAGCCCATGAATGCGTGGAGTCTTAGCTGGTTCAAGGACTCAGTCCTTTGTCCTTACGAAGCAGAATCTATAAAATGAAGCCACTCTGCACAGGTCTCTGTCCCAGCTGCCTTTGCTGGTGGTGTCCTGCACCATCTGATGCCTTGTGATGACTGAAGCTTGGGCTGCAGCTCTGGGTGAGACGCAGCTTTGGAAGGCACAGAAAAAGAAGCCCCCACAGCATACAATAAAAGTCATGGCTCCAATTTGCTAGGTTTGGAACAAAGATCTGTTTCAAGGTGATTTATCTTGCACACCACTTACAATAACTTGCTTTAAAACAGGATAACTCCCTGGCTCTTAGGACATTTGAATAATTACAGATACATAGAAAATGGGGTACATCTAATTACACATACTGTAATTCTCTTTTAGGTTCTTGCTTGTTAATCTCCTTACCTTTCTCAGATTCTGGGAACGGACCTGGCACAGCCAGACTATGTAAACCAGAGGTCTCTGAACGGTATAGAAATACCACCAGTATGAACAGCCTCGTTTTTTTTAGTGGAATGGTACTTAAATTATTTGCTTGAAAGAGTTTACCAGCTTTGTATCACAATTCAGTGAGAGGTTCCTAAATTGACTTAGAATGATAAGTGAAGGCCCACAGAGAAATGCAATGTATTAACCCTAATAGAGCCCTGCCCACAGCTGCTTTATATTTTAATTAATCATGATTCAGACAGTATCTAAGCTTTCTCTGCTAGACCTATTTGAATGAGAGGGTAAAGTGAGTCACCTGTTCTTTCTTATCGGTATAGTATAGGACATTCCAATATGGAGCAAAAACTTGTCCCAGTGTAGGTTGTTTTAGGGGCAGTGTAAAGTTGTTTGCTGCCTCTGAGCTCACTTTCTGGGACCAGATCCACCTTCTAGGCTAAACTCTGGCCTACTGCCAGGCTTTCCAGGTCTAAACCCAATGGGAGAAAGTAACCAGATAACTTAACACACACGTCTGCATGCATGCGCCCAATAATCCTCTACAACCTCAATTTGAAATGACTATGCTGCTTCGATCCTCATGGGCTCCGGATGCCACGGCAGTTCTTCTAAAGGTCATACAAAGTTACAAACGCCACTGCTGGGTGGAGAGGCTCAGTCAAGCCGCACATGGGTGGCCTTCAAACCTCAGGCTCAAGCCCACCACCCACACTAAGGCTTAAAACCCACAGCACGGAGCTCCCTCAGGGCGGCGAGCACCCCTCACTGGCTTGCTCCCACCCATGATGTGTGCTTCTTTTCATTTCTCTTTTACTTAAATCTTTGGCTTTGTTGTTCCTTCTGGGCGTCCTGCTCAGTTCTTTGTTCAGGACCTCAAGAACCTGGGCAAGACCTTGACCTGATAACACCTACAATTCCAGCTATACCGGAGGCAGAGTCAAAGGGCCACAAATTCATGACCTTGTACTTACTGAGACTGTTTCAAAATAAAAAGGACTGAAGATGAAGCTTAGTGGTAGAATGCCCCTGGGTTTGAATTCAAGCACTGTAAAACATTTTAAAAAAGATATTTGTTCCCATTTGAGACCAGAAAAATGTATTAGAACAGTTGAAGAAAGAAATTACTAATAAGGTGGTTGCTGATTTTCCTTAAAATGCAGCTGTCTTTGTAGAAAATGAAGGAGTAAAAAAAATACTCCTGAATTAAATCATAAACAAAGGGTATCAGCCAGCTGTGAAATTATTTCTCCATATCTTAGTTTAGTTTTAATCCTATCTAGCACACCCAGAACTACCATTACCATACAATTTCTTCCTTTAAATTTTTTTCTAACAGCCTCACACTGAGGGAAAAAAGGCAGGTTAAATACAAAGAAATGTTTTTTTCTGAATCTTTTGGGAATATGCTGCCAAAATGATGTCTCATCATCCCTAAATAATTTATTCTGTATTTTCTATAAATAAAAGCCTTCTCCTACACAGCATGATGAACCTGTCAAAGTCAGGATATTAACACTGATAAACTACTACTATCTATTCTTCAGAACATCTGAATCCAATTGTCCCAATAATGCCTTTTTAAGCAAAAGAATCCAGTCCAGAACCATAATCCATATGTCTAATTGTCACGCCTCTTTAGTCTCTGTTAGCCTTGAATATTTTATTAGTCTTTCTTAGACTTTCACGACCTTGACACTTTTGAAAAATTACAGGGAAGTTATTCTGCAGGGTCTCTCAGTTTGAGTTTCGTCTGATTTTCCATCAGGATTCTTTAAAATGTGTGTCTTTGGCGTGAACATCACAGAAGTAATGCTTACTCTTCTTATTAAATCCTATCATGTGAGGCTCAATTTCAAATTGTCTTATCACCGATGTTCCTTTTAATCACATGATTTAAGCTAAGTGATACCTGCCAGCCTTCTTCATTATAAAGTTTCCTTTTTCCCTTTATAGTTATTACTAACGTTTTAGGAAGGCAGTTTGAAACTTATGTAAATATCTTCTTTATCCCCCAATTTCTAATGTATTCAGTTTGGACTCACAGCATGCTGGTTTATTTCATTATCATCATTATTTCTTTTAATGCTCAAATTAGTCCCAATTTAACTAGCATATTGAAGCTGGCTTCTGCATCCTTTTGCTGTTCTCATTATTTTTGAGCACTTCCTTACTTTGAATTTTGGACTTTTGTGCTACTTGTTTTGCCTTTGCCCTAGAATCTATTGTTTCTTTTCCTTGTGGTGGAGAATGGTATTTAAAAGCCAGGATCTGGGCAATAGGTGTGCTCATTGCTATTGGGTTGTAAAGGTGCCCGGGCTTCTGGTGGACAGAGCTGGGTACTCTGCCTACCTCTTTATCCCACCTAATGGCTTTAGGGATAAATTGCCTGGGAAAGGAAAGAGAGAGGAAAATTAATGTTGTTCTTAAACTTCATTTCACTCAACATATCCTCTAAGATATAACCAACAGATCTTAAGCAAGCTATTCTTTCTTTCTTTCTTTCTTTCTTTCTTTCTTTCTTTCTTTCTTTCTTTGTCTTTTTGAGACAAGGTCTCATTATGCCATTCAGGCTGGCTTTGAACTCATTTTGTAAACCAGGCTGGTCTCAAACTCACAAGGATCCTCCTGCCTCAGCCTCTTGAGTGCCAAGATTACAGGCGTGCGTGCACCACTGCGCCTGGCTAAGTGAGCTATTCATTGTTCTTGGTCACCTGACACCTTTCCCTCACCTTTTACTTTGTTAGTAGGCCCTGATTTATCCTCCGCCACTCTCAGTACTTGTGTTCTGGCTAAAATTGATTTCCTCCCTTGCTTCAGGGGCACATCTGACCCAGTCCTGACCAGTTGATCACATTCTCTCCATTAGTCACTTTCCTGTCACTGGGACAAAATACTTGACACACATAACCTAAAGGAAGAGAGGTTTATTTTGGTTCAGGTTGCATTTCATAGCTGGCTCCAAGGCATAAACAGCATGATGGAAGGACGTGGTAGAGGACAGCTGCTCAATTCAGGGCAGCCAAGGAGCAGAGAGAGGCAGAGGGAGACAGAAATACAGAAGGAGCCAGGCACGAGAATCCATCTTTCCCACAACCCCCAAGCCCTCCCTCCCAACAGCACATTCAACTATGAATGCATCAATGGTTTAATCCACTGATAGGTATAGCACTCCCACAATTCAATCACCTTCACCTCTAAACACATCAGACTTTTGGGGGACATTTTAGATCTAAATCTTACATTCTGCTGGTAATAGTAATCAGTGTCACCATTTATATTTTGCTTAAACAAAAAACTTCAGGCATTCATCTATGACTTCTTTCATACCCCACACACGGTCCCTCAGCATGTAGTCTTCCTTCACCTCTGTGTACCTACTTGCATTCCTACTCCAAGCCACCCTCACATTTCACCTGATTTCCTGCCTCAAGTCTTGTTGCACTGTAGAGTATTCTTCATACAGCCACCAGAGAGTCTTTTAAAACTTTAAAACAGATTATGTCATTCATCTGTTCTTCATTTTACTTGGAACAAATCCAGTGTCCAAGCAGTGTCTGTGTCAGGATCTGTGTCCGCTGAAGAAACTGTGGGACTACAGATGCCTAAGTCTACCCCAAAAGAACTTAATTTAATTTAATCTAATTTACTTTAATCTAATTTAATTGACTTAGCATGGGCTCTCGATATTGGTTTCTCCTAAAAGCTTCCTAGTTTGTGTAATGTTTAGCAAGAACCGAGAAGTACTATCTGCATGATCTGGCCTTGCCTGCCAGTCAGGCTCATGTGTTATCACGCTTACCATTTTAGTTAGTCAGCTCTCTATTGCTACGACAAAATACCTTAGCTAATCAACTTAGAAGGAGGAAAGCTTTAGTTTGGCTCATGGCTCTGGAGGTTTCGGTCCATAGTCAGCCCTGTTGCTTTGGACCTGAGGAGGCACAGTAGAGTGCAGTGGAGGCCTCTTCACATCCTGGCAGTCAAGAGGCAAGGAGGTGAAGGGTTAGGGTTGCCATATCCTAAAAAGGCACACCCCCAATGACTTACCTTCCTTCCACTAGGCCCCACGTCTTAAAGTTTCCACCACCTCTCAGTAGTGACAAGCTGAGAATCAAGTATTAAACACATGGGCTTTGGGGAGCTATTTCAGATTTAACACCATTACTCACTGTAGCTTCTGAGCATCCAAGATGTCCTTGAGCATGTAAAGCACAGTCCCCATTCGAGATGCAATGACTTCTAACACTAACTACCCAGAATTAGACCCAGATTAAGGATACCATCCTCTACAGGACAGCAATATGTTGGACAGCATCTGCAAATTCAGGGTTCCCAGGCGACCTACACTCCTAACAAACTGGCTATAACAGGGGTTCAGCCCTTATTGACAATTTGCTAGAATGATCTGCAGAACTCTGGAAAGCACTGAAAGTTCAAGCTTGAACATGACTTTGAACTGCAAGGGAACACTTATTAGTAGATCTGGAGGGAGATGGGAAAATTTGAAAAAACTCATAGATGAGATATATATATATATATATATATATATTAGGAATACTGAAAAAAACACAGATATTTTATAAAAAGTTAAAATCTATCAAAACATATATACGAACAAAGACTATACATGGCTCTGTTTACTGTCAAGAAAAATGTAAAAACAAATTTAACAACGAAGTGTTAAATCATAATTGTAGAAAACAAACTATAACTGTGCATCGTGGTACATTCACAGAATCCCAGCTATTGAGGAGAATGAGGCAGGAAGACTGTAATTTAGAGAATTTAGACAACTTAGGGAAACCTTATCTGAAAATAAAATTTAAAAAGTCATAAGGATGTGGCTCAGTGTTCCCTGGGTTCAATCCCAAGTGCTGAAAAAGAAATTAGAAGTAGTACATCTTGTACTACTGTAATAATTCTATAGCCACTTCCTTATGCTATTGTGGGAAGTCAAAAGTCATACTCAGAATTTTGACTATATAGGAATTTGTGCCTCTCACCCCCTTGTTGTACAAAAGTCAACTGTGTAACTACGATTCCAGTTTTATTATAGCAAAAAAGGGTACAAATCAAGACCAGCCAAAAGAGGAAGCACATACAACCCTCCTAGCACACTGATGTGTAACATACATACTGCATATTTTTAACCAGGGCCCTTAAGCTTGGTTGTCCCCAGTTTTTAATTGGGATTTAATTACCTAGGCATGACTTACTGGCTCGTTAGCTATGCAGCTGAACTCAACCTTCTGGCTTCTCTCATCCCTCATGTTTAGGCCGTTATCATGTAGCTGTAATCTTATAGTCACATGTTTAGTCTTTCTGGCTTAACCAGCCCTTACCATAATTCATCTCCTTAGGACAAATGATCTAGGATTTCAGTGCGAGAAACTCCTTAGCATAAACTATCATGGCCCACAGTGAATAACTGTAGATCATCTTGTTTTCTTGGGATGCCCAATCCTTCTCTCTGCTTGTCAGCCTGTGCTCACTTACGACTTCGATGCCTTCTTTTCTCATAATCTTAGCTGGCAGTAAGCTCTCACTGTGGATTCTTCAGCAGTGGGCACTTTCTGCTTCTCTCATGATAGGTCAATCTTGCTTAGTATTAACATTTGCGCCTAATTTTATTTGTATGCTTAAATTATATTAATTAAAAAAATTTAATAAGTTCTTAAAATGTTTTAAGAATATAAGCATGAATAATTAGTTTATGTCCCTATGCAGACAATTCTTCAGTAAAAGAAGAAAATGTATCTTTTATCAACTGACTATATCAGTCAGCTACTATCTTGCCAAATATTTTGTCTCCCATACCCTATTTTCTCTTTCCACCAGAAATCTTCTTAGATCTTTGAAGCTAGAAATTGTCCTTTTCAGTCTATTCTTCATGCTTTTTCCTGCAGTCTACTTACTTATCTCTTTTAATTTCAGGAATTGTTTTACAAATTTATCTTCAAGTTTATTTATTACTTCTTCAGTTGAATCTAATATTGTTAATTTACTCATCCAGAAATAAATTTGAGTAGAAATTTGTAAAAAAATTTTTTTGGTATTTTTTCACAATGAATTGCCGTTTGCTTAGCTTTTCAATACCTTCTATATTTTCAAAATTTAAAACACAGATTATAATCTATATTAGATTTTTTCTTCCATATTCATTTGGAGATAGAATGTTCTATCTCTGATTTATGCATTCATTGCAAAATTTTCTTATGAGTGCCTTTTAGTGAGTGTACTTTTTTTTGTGGTAATCACATGTGAGTTCAAGGCCAGCCTGAACTACATAGCAAGACCCTTTCTCAAAAATAAAACAAAGAGCAAAGATGACCATAATTTCTGGGATACACTTGATTTACCCAAAGCATTCCTGTGGTTAATTTGGGCACTTCCTTTCCTTCTAGACCCATCATACCCACATTCCTTAAAGATAATGTAATTCCATAAATTGGTTTAGTTGAGAAAATAAAGAGCAGGAATTTATCTTAAAATAAAAGACTGAGAAAATTCAAAGAGCGCTTAAATGATCTATCTTTAAAAGACCAACAAACAAAATTGGGCTTGTATCTGTAAAGTGGGCCAATACCTTCACAGCAAAGGTCTCTATCCCCTAAAGAAAATAAATGTTCCCCATTCTATTTCAAGAAATAGCATGCCTTTCTCTTGAAGACTAGCACTCTATTTCTTGGTACTTTCAAAATTTTGCCAAGTAAGACTTTGTGTACCTCTTTCTGGAAAGTCTTAACATTTTTTTCCCATGCTGGGAGCCAGGGAACTTGCAACTTATTCTACAGGTAGGAGGTGGTGGTGTTGGTGGGGTTTAGTTTCCCTGTCTCTTCTCTGGGAAACTTCTAGGACCTTGTCTAGTGACAGTATTAACATCTTCCTGGTACCTAGATGCACCCTGGTCCAGGACTGGGTAGTCTTGTGTATCACACACACTAGGTTTTACTTGGAGGAACAAAGCTGTAACCCAAGGAAGGAGCAGAGCCTGAATATATGGAATAATACACAACCTCACTGCAGCTCAGTTTTCTTAAAAACAAGAGAGTAAAACGGTAAAACTTAAAATTTCTTTTGGTTCTAACATTCTATCTATTTATTTATTGAGGCATACGGACATTCGGTAGCCTTTTAAATACACTCTTAAAGAAATAGTACATGCCGGGCATGGTGACACACGCCTGTAATCCCAGCACTTGGGAGGCTGAGGCAGGAGGATCACTGTGAATTCAAGACTAGCCTGGGTTACAAAGTGAGCTCAAGGCCAGCCTAAACTGCATAGTGAGACCCTGTCTCAAAAAGACAAAAAAAAAGACATAGCACTTGCTATATAAAAAGGGAAAGAGGTTCAAGAGTCCTATTGTTTTTTGGAGCTGGGAATGTTTACTTTTTTTGGGGGGGGGAGGGTGGAAACCTGTTGAATTTGTGAATCTATGGGAAGTTCTCTCTTGGTTTATAGGAGAAAAGAATGATCCATTCACAGATGAAAAGATAATGGGCCATTTTCTAAGTGAAAGACATGCCCAATGTATTTAGTAAAATAGGTATTCTGTTTTCCTCAAAAACATTCTTAGAAGCCTTTGAATCTTTTTCACTTAATATTGTC